>JTDE01001972.1:79904-104695 GCA_014338405.1 Paragonimus skrjabini miyazakii
TGGGAGAGTAACCTACTTACGTTAAATGATTGAACAAAAAGAATTCTTCATAACCTGCACACTATGATCACTTGTCTAAAGTGAGTGAGTATATATAACGAAATAAATAGTAATGGCAATGTGCAATGGAGATTGGGCTTATATGAAATACCCTGAAACTCAGTAGTCAACATCTTACCAACCCCAGCCTAAAAATCAAGCCATTTGGACAGGTTCTTCCTGTACGAACCACCTGAATCAATATGCGCTGGTTGAAAACAGTTTTACTGACCACGAAAAACGTTTCTGGTTGGAGGTGAGCAGTTTATACATTTTCTTGCAGTAAATATTGTCTCAAGTTATTAACTTCAACAGCTATAGATTCTCTGATGCATGGCAATTTATATGTTAACCATACTTGTGAATTATGATGATGATTATGTAGCACTCATATGATGAACGTTTAAACATTGAATAAAGGCATAACGCCAAACTACATTTAATGTAAATATACATTACCGGATGGAACAGCTTTCGCACAGTACTTGCCCTTTCTGCCGCCTATGTTTTTCCTATTTTAATGAATAATCCACCATACGATGTCTGCAAGTTTTTCTGTCTGCCATTGTCTTATTCCTATCGTTTACCATCCGTCCTCGTGTACGTTTTAACCCACGTTCAAGGAGTTATTACTCGTTTCTACCCTTCTCGCATGCATCCCAAATTTACTTCCCATTTTTAATCGTCTGTGCTTTTTAACTAAATTCCGATCTGCGTTTTATACGTTTATGATAACAAGTTGAAGCAAGCGAACCAAGTATGTTTGACAAGATGGTAACAGCGCATTCTAATGTACTGTCATGTCTTGAGTTGTTCTGCGTCGACTCAGACTAAAACATCGTAATAATAACCCGCAAAACTAGACTTGAAACACACCACGGAGTTTCTGAACTATGTGTGCATGTCATACATCGACCCAAATGCTTGACGGACTTTATTAACCTATTGTGATTTCCACAACTGATCGCTCTATCCATCAGTGTACCTAGTGGGTAGATTTGGGCGTACGTTTACGTTATGTACTAAAGGCAGATTTTTTCGGGGACGCAAGCAAAAGATGAAATTTACTATACATTTAAACACTTGAAATGATATTTCATAATATCATTGCAGGATTGTCAAAGCAAAAAACAAGTTTTGTGACCAAAACAGGTTTTAGAAAATACGCTTAACGTAAGATGACATGTAGAAATTTGATTATTATTGCACAAAAACGGGAATTTCTGCAACCCCTAATGACTCTCACGTACATGTTATGTGACTTGTTCTTGTAAGAGCAACATCCATATATGATCACAATTTTCGTGGGTAGACAAACGTTCCAGTTGACCTACTTTGAAAGGAAGCACTAGATTCCTGTTTTATTCCTATTAGAAGTCAACAGAAGCGCGATGCTCGTCCGGATCGGGATTTGCACTCTTGCCCTCTTGCTTACTGGACATGTGTGTTGAGCATAATGCTAATGCCATCATAGTAGGTAAGACCGAACTGTAATGATCAAACGGTCAACTGCAACATTGTGTGAATAGTGTTCAGCTTGTCCGATTATTTCGAAAGGACAGAAGACGGAGGTGCTCTTTTATTTTAGCTCGTCAACCTTGGTTGTTCAAGTAATTTTAACAACAGTCAGTGACATCAATGTGTTATTTGGCGAGTTAGTTGGTCGTTCTTCTTTTGACAGAATAATTCATGTCATTGAGCGATACTAGCTGTTAAGGCTCTCCGAAGCTTCGGCTGAGAGTTACATGCATGGTTACGGGTCCTCTAGCCTATCTGTGTCCTAGTCATATGATTCACAAAACCTCATCTACAGGCTTTAGGTTTTACAGATTGGATTGGATTCATCATGTTGTTCACTTGGTAACATTATCTGAATTATGAAGCTCCGATCCTTAAGAAACTGCTTGAGTGTTTGAGAATTTGTTCGCGCTATTAGTGCCATGTTTTTTGCCATCTTTTCCCTTGTAACTGTTCTTAGCTTAGAAAACCGATCTTTCACTCAAAGATTCAGTTTAAAAAACCTTACACTTCAAATTCACTATTGTCACAACTATTGAATTCCTCCTATCTAGATAACGACGTTTGAGTACATTGAGCATGTCACACAAACTTAAACTGAAATAATTCAGCGCGGTCACATCTGCTTTATAGACTTCCGTCAGTTTCATCATTTGGATGCCGTTACGAATTAATCAACGTGCATAATTTGATTCAATATGTGAAACGTGAACTTTACAATGGAAAAAGCACCACCAGGGGGTAGAACACGCCGGCTGATGTGTAACAATAACTTGTATCACAGTATGCGCCTAGTGCTGGGCAGACTAAAGACAAACAATGAACCGAGTCAATACAGTCCGCTGAGATAGCCGGCAAAGACTCTTATGAAAATGACCTGAACCCATGGCCTCGTTACACAACTTCCCGTCTCGCCCACAATAACAACCAGCTGTTCCGCGGTCGCTCGTATGTGCACACGAACTTTTGTGTAGGTTAGTTATCACCGCGGCAGACGGTCTGTAACATTACCTTGGAGCCATTTGGTACAAACTCCACAGTTTATTGATGAACACACTATTCCACTCAACGAGGCGAAGCTTTCTATGGTTGTTCTATCGAAACTTGAAGCGGGAAACGTCGTTGCGGTTGCTGCAGATGAAAGGCATGACAGGTTCTTATTTCTTTCCTTCTTTCTTCAACTTCTGCTCTATCTGTAAATCACCAGTGAAGGAATCACAGCCATCCATATCAAAATATCAATGTTAGCCGTTTTCCGATTTCGCTCGAGAAAACGCTTTGATTGGGTCAGCAGCTGAAGGGGGATTCAAACTCACTTATCCGATTAAAAGGTAAATAAACCAGTATCTTTGGTATTACAAACAAATTAACTAATCATCGATAACATTGTTAGTTTATTAGCTAGCAATCTTTAAAACAAAACGCCCACGCTATCTTGTGCTTCTGCTGGTTGAAGAAAGAATAATTTGTTCAATGGTTCATTAAATAACATTCAATTATGAAGATGAATAAAATGGAAGTCTTCTACACGTCAATATTTAAGCACAATGAACCAAGACAGAATGACAGACGACAGGCGCATATACAGATTGACAGATAACGAAAATAGAGACACAAAAGTAAACACATTTTGGGTGATTTGTGTGACTGCGTTAGGAAGGTGTCTACGAAATTCGTAGCGCTGGTTAATCTTCAGATTTATCTGTGTCATACGAGCAGTTTTTACGTGTCAACTCAGTTTGCACTATCGAAAAATTTGTCGAGCTTTAACTGATAATTGTTATCCAAACAGTAACTGTTTCATTTGAAACCAAAGATTAAATGAATCACCCATCCCTCATTCTTTCCCGGTTACTCCGATGCTGATGTTCAGTCGGTTTTATTGGCTAGGACATGTCCGTAGAATAGGTGATGAACGGATTCCGAGGCAGCGGCTGTACGGGCAACTGAAAGCAGACAAGTAAAATCCTGGTGATTAGAAGCTGCGATACCAGAATGTTATACAAGTGAGTATTTCGCTTTGCACTATCTATTTTAGAAGTTGGGTGGACAGTCTTGAACTGGACCGTTTGTAGAAATACGATCTCGATAGAAGTTCATAGACTTAGCGAGCGACAGTTGCCCTGTCATGAATTCGAGCACGCGATACGCAAAGGACTTATAGGTGTCATAGGTCGTAGTGACATGACTATGTGGCCCTGTGATAAATGCTTCCGTGAATACCATGGCCGTCTGGGATTGGTAGGTCATTACCGTATTCATAGTACATCGTTAGTGAGGAGACGACGAGGACATTAGACTCAAGTAGGCTATATCAGTTGTACATATTTTTCGCTGGTAGCAATCAGCTACCGCGGTCGCTTTGTGAATCACCCGCTCTCCTTTTCAGAAATCTGGAAAACGGCAGCCTTCTACCTATTTTTTTCTACAGTATAGTTAGTGTAGTATATGATGAATGTCTTGTCAATTTTCCAATTCAAATTTAAGTTAGCGCTTTTCATCCTTCTTCTTTCCTAGGGCGCAATAATATATAATCCTATAATGAACTATCTCTTGCCTCATATTTCCAATCTCATAGACATAAGGGTTTTCATTTACTAACCTATCATCTGATCAACCTACATCGACCAGCTAAACACGAGGGTCTCTACTCACACGCCTCATGGTTTTATTCCTTCGGGTTTACACTGGATATGTGTGCAACACAAGTCAGTCGTGGTAAGTATTACACACGGGCGTCCTCTGGCTTCGGTCACTGTGACCCGTTAATTCGAATCGAATGCCAACACTCATGTTTACGTTGGCAGTAATACTTTACTCAAGCTCCTGCACTCACTCAACCAAGCCTCACGAATTTCTCAATATCCTGTCCTTGAACACTTTCTGTGAACTCGGAAGACACACCTGCGTAATCACTTCTTTATGGAAGCGTACAATGAGGCTAAGCATCGTTTATAAGGCCCTTGAATGGAATCACCTTCAGATTGTTTCTGAGAAAGCTAACGTTATTTGCGTTTCTTGGTATGATTACGTATTTTGTGGACAAAAGTTATTTTTTTTGTCAGTAATACTCAACCGTTATTACATGATTTTGTGACGAACACCACTTGTACTAATTTATGTCACTGTTGTGGTTTGACCTTGAAAGGTACTGAACAAAAACCGGGTTGATTTCATGAAACCGTGTTATGTAGGTCATACTTTTTTTCACATAGACTCTTTTTAGTTTGCAAGTTTCTGAAAATTAATGAGTATCTTTTATTGATTTCTTTCCTATCCATCAGAACTCGGATATTGGGGTGAATCTGGTGCTTGGCGCGAAAGTAAAAAAAGAAAGTGTATAGCTGTTTATAACGTGGTAACCATAGGAACAAAGACAGACAACCATTAGTGACGGTAATTATCAGTGCAGTTTGGTTGTTGATTAGGGAAAGATTCAAGTGTAAAACATCCGGGCTTCGGGTAGACCAACCCAAGGAGGAAAATCTCATACATTCATAAGCAACAATCGAGGTGCAATTTGGTCATCGATTACGCCTCTTGGACAATATAAATAACCAATATCACTAGGTGTACTATTCATATGTTAATTGATGGAACTCTGAGTGATCGAGTACGAACGCATTTACATGTCGTAGACCGCTTTCGAAATTTCCGTTTGTAGCGTTTGCACTTTATGTACAGGTATTGTTGATAGACTATAGTGATTTTTGAACGGATGATTGCCTTGGATTTGTCCACCACTGAACAACCCAACGACTACAAGAAAGGTACACTAGAAACCTCAACCAGCAGCACTGGAAAATACAGCTTCCTTAATTCTTGTGAACCCACCTGGAAATTGCCCAACAACACATTGGAAGCAAATCAGCACATAACCTATATTGGGTAGAATATCTTCCTTGTATTAGTGACCATTAGATGCAGTGTAATTATTCACAAGATAGGTGTGTTTGATGCTTCTTGCGGTCTTCATTCGGCAAAACTAACACCAAGTTAGCTCTTAATATTTTGTCATCTAAGCACAGTTTACACTCCTTCCAATAGAAAAACCCGGAAATTTTCGCATAGCCAAACTTGTGTTGTTAACCATCATCAAAATCTTCCATGTTGACAAAATGTCTGCACAGTTACAAATGGACACCATCTTTGAAGCTAGTTCATTTCTACCGGCAAGTTAATTTTGCTTTTAGGTTTCGTCTGTGGGTATCATACTTGTGAAGCATCAATGTATATGTACCATGTAAAACAGCTAATCCAAACTACATAGGGTAATAAGAAGTTTGGCTTTCAGATTTGAAAAGAACTGATTACCGAAGGGATGTTTCAACACAATCGTTAGATATCAACTTTAACAGTACTGCAGAAGTAGTCCAAAACAGACCTCACCTCTGCATTCCAGCGTAAGATATGTTAGGATGTTGCGCACAGACTTTGCAACACTGTTCATAAGTTATTCCCAAATTTGACACTACCCACACTTGATCTCAGCGTTTGCATTCAGATAAGCTTTTCAGCTAGCCCACTTCGAAGGGAAGCACTAGACTCGAGGTTCACTCTTAATAAGGCTGATCAGTAGTACATAACCTCGTACATATCGCTATTTGCACTCTGACACCCATGCTTTTGAGACTAACGTGTTAACCACAGCGCCAGCAACCTCACGGTAGGCATAACCGAATGCTCAAATCCAAACACAACCTTATATGGATAGTGTTCAGCTTGCCCGATCATTGTGAAAGCAATCAACAGAACCAGTTTGTTCCATCTAGTCGATAGTCACGTGATCCGGACTCGTAGCTGGGGCATTAGTTCAACCCCATAACAAATAATGTCCAGTATTCATCTTCTGCACTTCAGTCTGCTCTGATAGATTTGGTAGTATCAGTAGTCTTTTAATTGCATATCCACTAAGTTCCATCTGAAAACTTACGTATCCACCCATGCACCCACTTTCAGAGAATGATTGGATATCGTTTTCAATTCAAATCTTCTTCACTAGTCACGTGTGCATATTGTGCTACGACAAGCTTTACCGAACGCAGCATGAATGATGTTACGATGACAAAAGTTGTGGAACCCATGTAGTGGGTAAATCGATGTACAAGTGTGTCATCTAGAATAAACCATACTGGGCTATCAGTTATTTGTATAGGTATCAAGAGCACGCCCATACAAACGGTAGTGTATACCAGTAGTAGACATCCGTTTGGTTTCATGCACAATTTCAAGGTGGTTTGTAGTTAACACTGAGAAATCTCGTGGTAAAGAACTGTGCTGTTCAATTTGTTTTATATACACAAATCACCTGAGTAAGCAACGCCCTTTCCTCTACATAAGTGATAAAAGCTTAACGGTGAATGAATGCGCTGTTGGCAGTCGTCCTCATGTAAAAATGCTAAACGATTTCTACCCTTTACATATGTGAAAATAGAAACAAAACAAATGATTTTATAGGAGAGCGATATCGTTTCGTATGTTTCCATACTTCGCAGCAGATAACACCGAGAAAACGGTTAACAACCAGAGGCGTAACAACGTTTTGATGTGAAGCGCTGAAAACATCTACGGCAGAATGCAAGGTTGGAGTGGTGAGAGTGATAAGTAGCAGCTACGCAGTTGCAAGGTGGACAACTATTCACTGCTGTTGCTTCCAGCATCTCATCCTGTTGAATAGACGCATCATGCCGAGGGAGTTCAACGACGATGTTGGGACCAGTGAACTGAATGAAGCGTACACGGAAGACCCATTGCGATCACGAAGGAAAATTTTCTGGACAAGTTGTGGAAACTTCCTTGGCTTCAAACTCGACAAAATAACTTTCAGTGACTGAGGATATTGTAAACGGCTGTGGCGTACTGGCTGTCTTGGTGGGTAACCAATGATGGTATTTAACACTAGCAAGCACGTCAATCCGAAAGAATTTTTACAGCAAGTAACATCGAGTATGTTGTATAATTGTTAGTTGCGCTGATGAACATTTCGATACGAATAAAAAACGACAACCGAGGAAATCAAAGATAACTCAGTTTTCGAAAGAATGGAAATGGTGATTCATATCAAAAGACGAACATTTATGTTACGCTGAACATGTAAACAAAGAAGCTAGCTTCGCAACCAATGATGAGGTATGCTAACAGTGTTTGTGAGTGTTGTAAAATAGTTTCACTTGCCTGATAACTTCCACCTGACAGTAATCAGTCCACAACGAAGAACCCTTCGCATTTAAAGCACATGCTGTCGTAATCACTTCAACGACAAAGGTTAAAGAGCCACTACTACTCAAAGATGAAGATGGTCGATCACCCTTAGAGGGTTTAAAAGATGTGGTGAAAATGTGAAGCTAAAAACCCTGTAAGTGGTGGCGATGGACATGGTAAAAGTGATCCTGAACAGAGAACGGAGAAGTTGCATCAAACTAGAGCAGGTCACATATGTAAAGGGTAGAAATCGTTTAGCATTTTTACATGAGGACGACTGCCAACAGCGCATTCATTCACCGTTAAGCTTTTATCACTTATGTAGAGGAAAGGGCGTTGCTTACTCAGGTGATTTGTGTATATAAAACAAATTGAACAGCACAGTTCTTTACCACGAGATTTCTCAGTGTTAACTACAAACCACCTTGAAATTGTGCATGAAACCAAACGGATGTCTACTACTGGTATACACTACCGTTTGTATGGGCGTGCTCTTGATACCTATACAAATAACTGATAGCCCAGTATGGTTTATTCTAGATGACACACTTGTACATCGATTTACCCACTACATGGGTTCCACAACTTTTTTCATCGTAACATCATTCATGCTGCGTTCGGTAAAGCTTGTCGTAGCACAATATGCACACGTGACTAGTGAAGAAGATTTGAATTGAAAACGATATCCAATCATTCTCTGAAAGTGGGTGCATGGGTGGATACGTAAGTTTTCAGATGGAACTTAGTGGATATGCAATTAAAAGACTACTGATACTACCAAATCTATCAGAGCAGACTGAAGTGCAGAAGATGAATACTGGACATTATTTGTTATGGGGTTGAACTAATGCCCCAGCTACGAGTCCGGATCACGTGACTATCGACTAGATGGAACAAACCGGTTCTGTTGATTGCTTTCTCAATGATCGGGCAAGCTGAACACTATCCATATAAGGTTGTGTTTGGATTTGAGCATTCGGTTATGCCTACCGTGAGGTTGCTGGCGCTGTGGTCAACACGTTAGTCTCAAAAGCATGGGTGTCAGAGTGCAAATAGCGATATGTACGAGGTTATGTACTACTGATCAGCCTTATTAAGAGTGAACCTCGAGTCTAGTGCTTCCCTTCGAAGTGGGCTAGCTGAAAAGCTTATCTGAATGCAAACGCTGAGATCAAGTGTGGGTAGTGTCAAATTTGGGAATAACTTATGAACAGTGTTGCAAAGTCTGTACGCAACATCCTAACATAACTTACGCTGAATCATGAAAATGTCAGTTGTATGAAAATGGGAGGATTGTAAACCTCATCACCAACATCAATGACAGTAAGCATCAGTGGTTAGTGCTAATACTTAACAGGCAAACATCAATGAAGAAAAATGTAATTCGTAGTCAAGAAAAGAAGAAGACAGGTAATGGAGAGAATTTAACCGAAGTGAAACATTTAACACTAGGGTGCCTACCCCTTCCAGAAGAACAGCCGAACTACAGGTGAAAGTAAGGCATCATCAACAGGACAGCTTCCCTACGACTTTAACCGCTGTGCGTCACTAATTGCCCTTACTTCACAGAAGACTCGGTCAAATAGCGACAATATTCAGACCATGGAGCTCGATTAGTTGTAATCTTACCTAAAGTCTCAAACCATCGACTCTGTGAGTCGAGTGGTCCTCAGCCCACGAGACTAATCAGACCTACGATAAGTAACCGTTTGGTGAGCGATTTCCTTCTTCTACGCCCGATCGTCAATCCATCTTACTTGGGCAATAGCATCGGCAAAGAATGTTCTGTAGTGCATTCTTACTACATGATCCAACCACCTTAGTCTCTGCAAACTTACAGACAGAACGAAGGAGTTGGTGTGACACTCACTAACAACACTCCGTTTCTCAAACTTAATGTCATTTATCTGTTAGTTTCACCCAATACGGGCGACCGAATGCAAACATTCACAATACCTGAGGAAGTTTCACTTCTTCCCTGTGCGGCAAGTTTTTGCAGTCGTAAAACGGTACAGTTTCCAAAATCGTCTTACAAACGCGACCCCCAAACTTCAGACAGATGCTTCTGTGTCGCCTAGATGCCCTGTATTAATAAATGCCACCCTCGTCTTGGAGATACGAGCTGCTGCAGCAGCCGCAATGTTTCATGCAAAAGAAGCCGATCAACAACTCCCATCATTTTATCCACCCATAAAATCTCCGTAATCATAGCAAACTTGTAGAAGCACCTTGCATTTTAAGGATGCAAAGTGCACTCCGAAATATTTAGCGAGGGACAATGTCTAGCATTGTTTGCGCTGCTGAAGGTGGGTCTTTCCTTGAACGTGGAAAATGCGGGAGGGAAGGATGTTCTGTGTCGTCCAAGCACGTGGAAATAGCTCCCTTCAAAAGTACCAGCACGAGGCCATCTGTGTTTTCAGTCTTAGTGAATTCGAGGACCGAAACATTAAAACGATTAATGGTTATAAGTCCACCGAATAGTATGCCACGTCACAAGATGGATTTACTGATAGACGGACGCACTAGGTCACTATTGCCGATGGTTTTGAACAGTCTGTTAGTGTTTATTTCAGCTTTCTCCGTTAGCCAGACCTCATGCTTGGCGAACAGGTTACAACCCAGCCTCCTACAAATATCCTTCCCAAACTTATTATGTGGACTGTAAGGAAGAACGTTTTGCTTAATATCTAACAATTCTAGAAGTTTATCTGAGGTCGAATGCTTGTGTAACTCACCGACCACTATATCGCATGCCACAGTACCTGTCTCATTAGTCACTTGTGAGATTTGGGTTGAAACTATCAAGCTGACTCAGTAATTATGCTTCACTGGTGTCTCGGTCAGTTTATCGACTGCCAACCATTGACGTCGGTAGGGTGGTCGCTTAACGAAAGTAAGAACAAAACGACAACATACAACCAGTAAGAACGACAGTTCCACCACCTACAACAAACAGCTATGTGGTTTATCCAAGATTAGACCTGATTTGGAGAAGGAACATCAATTATAACAATGACGTACACGATGTCTACAACTAGTGCTAGCCAAAAGTGGCTTATGCTCAGCGCACAGTTACAACGGCTATTATCCGAGCTATGTAATGATATCCCAAAACTATCACCCAACAAACACCACATCAAGGCGTCCGAGCTGGTCTTTAACATTTCTGACCGGAAGGATTATATCAGAGCTATGTGTCGACCAAAGTAGAGCTACCAGATCCAAATGCAGGGTACAAGTGACGCTGATGTCATTGTCATCAGCTGGAACACAAGCAGACACAGTGGTAAGATTTTCAAAAATTTTCGTTTAGAGCTGATCTTAGCAGCATCCGTCAAGCGGGCGACACAAAGTCCACTGCTAACGGGGATCCAATCTACCACTGCAGCTACAGCCGTCGTGCTGAGAACTATATCTACTCCATTGTGACCGATAGCGTCGGCCGTGGAGTCGCACGAACTGTACAATCAGTGTCGAGCAGGTAGACGACGTGCTTCCATTTTGATACGTTGACTACTGCCCTTGAGTCTAGTCTCCGAAATGGCAGCAGATATCGACATTCAACGAGTCTGAAATTCGTAAGATAACAGCCTGTTGGCCTATCTGTTTTCATCCTCATCCTCATAATCATAGACAGCAACACATCAGTGACTCGCACTGATGCTTAACTGCCACACAACCAAGAGGAAGAAAAAGCAAACGCTGTATAGGAAGAGAGAAGAAAAAAAGAGAAGGGGACCTAACCACTAAAAAAATAGCTACGTCTGCATTTAAACATACAACATCAAGGCACCTACACCTTGTCCATATTAATTCGCATTTGAGGTCTAAGCATTGAATGAGGGAGACCTGAGGTTCGGTGGTAAGAGATGGAACTTACAGGACTTACAGTATTGTTATGATTAGATATAGCCATCGCGAAACCTGTAAAGTAATTACTAGCAATGTGGATCGGAAGGAGCTTGAGAGTTCAGTTTAAGCGGACAGTGAGGAGGAGTCAGCAGTGGCGTATTTGTTTTGTTTATTCACTCTGTCACATACAATAGGTAGGATAATCCGATTTTTACTGTGAGCAGCCGATGCAGAATGGAATTATTGGCATTGTAAAAGTAGTCAGGGTTGTATGGATTGTACATTAGGTTTGCAGCAATAGATTCACGTTAACTGCATTAATGAAGTCAGCAAACTTTTGATTTGCTACTGATCATTGCGACTGTTTAAAGACGTACTGAACGAAACATAACACTTCCAATTATCTCGAATTCATAAAACTATCCTAGCCTCACAATCGCCTGTTACGTACACTTGGTGAAAACCGACCTTTAACATAACTTATTAATACGATTTGAATGCGAATGTTTCCAAACGAATAATTTGGCATTGCTATACGAATTTCATTCAGTAATCATAAGTATTTTGCCTAGCTAATTGTCGTTTTCAGCGTGGTTTAATTCATTTGCTGTTGGCGTGATACACAAAGAGCGTAATATATGAATTATCCTATAACAAACAGCTACTGTTAATATGCTATGAAGTCTACGGTCTGCGAAAGGCTCTCGTTCTCATCGGAAAAAGCCAACAAGGTTTTACGTTTGTCCCAAGCATACGGAGTTCATATTTAGAGAAATAGACGTTATTAGCACACAAACATTCCAGCTGTATGAGAATCAGCTTGATAATATACACAGTAATAGGTATTATGGTAACGTTGTCAATTTAGAAAATGGTTAATTGTGAGAAATCTGGGATTTGGTTAGTTTTGAACCAGCGACATGAACAACATGCCCATACGCGACAAGTGCTGAGCGGGAAGCTCAGAAAATTTCATACCTGGACTCAATTATCAACTGAACACTGTGTGTAGTATGAAACATGCCAAATTACTCATAAAACTGACTACACAGGCAAGACTTCCAAAACTGTCCACGCTGAAATGTATCAACGCCGCTGTTGAGCAAGGAAATTACATTATTAATCAGTCAGTTCCCTGGGTGGTTTGTTGGATTCCACATTACGTACAAGATTGGGTGGACAAGTTTTCAAATCTACAATTTCATGGCTCTCAGTACAACTCCTTAGCTCAGTCAGTAGACCAATTGCCGTGTTTGGTCATGCTGTTTCTGCTGTTGGTTCGAGTTCAGCTGAACACAAAAGTTTTATAAATCGTCTTTCCTAAGTATTAATGTTTACCTGTAAACCAAGTGTTTACTTTGTTTTGCTGAACGTTTATGAATTCTGAGCACCACCTTAAGTGGTATGCTTCGAGACGACGCTCATTAGTTACCTTCTCATAATGGCACTCATCAAGTCCAAAAAAGTTGGTTAGTTTTTTGCTTTGAAAGTGGGAACTCATATTAGAACACTCCAATGCCGTCAGTTCCAACTGTTATCCTGGCAATCGTTTAATGCTGTAACATATGTACGACGCATATCTCTTCGGACACCGGTAGATGCGATGGTTGGAGAATTAGTTGTTGCATGTTACATAATTTCTCTTGTTGTAGACACTGATCTTGTCATGATTCTATGCACTTGAAATCGTTTTTATAATCGGAGAGAAAAAAGAATAGAATAGAATAGAATTATTGATAAGTAATAGGGGATTTTGGCTTTTACATAAATTGAACACCACCCACAATTGATCGCAGACATCTCATTCCCAATGACTTTCCGTTCGGTCCCTTTTGAAAAGAAGCACTAGATTCGAGTTTCGCTCTTATTAAAGTTCGTCACTAGTGCATATCCTTGCTACTGCCGGGACTAGAACTCCAGCCACGCTGTTCATGAAGCAACCGTGTTGACCACTGCACCATTGACCTCACATTAGGCACGACTGAATAATCATGTATGAACGCTCAGCCACAATCGTTTGTGACTAATGCATAACTTACCCGATCACAAAGTTATGTACTAATGACGAGCTCTAACAAGAACAAAACTCGAATCTAGTGCTTCATTTTGAAAGGGGCCGACTGGAAAGTCTATCAGAATACAATAAATGTAATCAGTTGTGAATAATGTTCATTTTATATAAAAGAATAGGAGAGGGTGCCCACACGTTGCCACGTCGATAGAAAATATTCTTTGGTATCTCCCTCATTTTTTGTTCTACCTAGAAATAAATATAGGATATGGGTACAAATCTTTCAAAGGGTGTTACACAAAGGAGGTTATGCATAATTTACAACACCGAGCTTTTGATGACATGTTGATTAACATCACTAACAACAGCTTTACAAAAGCCTGACTGGTGCTGATGTTACGTGATTTATGACTGCTTCAACATACTTTTAGACAAAAAGTTTGCGATTGTCTGTTCCTGAATGAAATCATTTTACAGTGAGAATCCACAGTAACTACTTCAAAGGTAAACCTGAGTTGTTCATATCGTCACTGAGAAGCCCTTTAGCATTTTAGTTTCAAATTCACATGTAAGTTTGAAATCTTCTGTAAATGAAATATAAGCAAGCTTTTGATGTTAATGACCTGATCATTAACGAACCGGTGAATCATACCATAATTTGGGTTAGCAGCTTGAGGTGCAAGTGTTATTGTACATCAGTGGGCAATAATAATACAAAAAATGAGTAACCTTCAAGCTACTGAAGGAACGCTCTTGGGGATTCGATAATTCGTGAACGAATTTTGAAATTTCTCAAAAAATCGATTAATGCTATTTGTTCGTCATTGACAGGTATACATTACGCTATTTTGGAAATGTGAATCTACACTGAAAAGTTGAGCAGGTTTGGTAGCTTGGAGCTTGTTACGTTTCGTATTACCTAAAACTCACACTCTGAAATGGTTTGTTTCTTGACTAGATTGGAGTTTCTTTTGACCTAGTTAATGCCCTCGGGTAGTACACAAGAGCTGTATAGTATGTTTTCAACCACGGTTAACTGCATGCTATGTAAAGAATACAGAAGAGCTAACAGACAAGAGAGAGTGGATCACTGAACTTACACCGAGTAAGTCGGCTAGATGCAGTTAGAACAATACATCAAACAATACACACTATTCTTTCGAAAAGGCGACCTGAAGCTGAAATACTGAGTAAGTGTAGAGTATTGTGCTATCATTCCATAACAAGCTGTCACATGGTCGTAAACTATTCAAACAACGCTATCCAAACTTATCGTAAGATTGAAATACCAGTGAAACTTACAAATAAAGACAACAGAAGGAACACCGGTTCGAACACAAAGAAATTCATGCGCAAGTGAACAGGTTTCATTTAAATGCAAACATTAATTGCACTGATTTGAATTTATTTCGTTGTATTTAATGGCAATGATTGAAATTTATGTCAATAAAGCAATACATATTGATTTAAGAGATAAATCAAAAGATAGACACATTTTAACGAAAAACCAGTACGGATAATTACTCAAATAAATATCTCGTTGAACGCATAACCAAATGTAGTCACCACAGTGATTTTTGTCACAAAACATGTGTCCAACAATATCTTTGATGCATTCCGACTGTCAGCAATGTGCTTGACCTACAGCTCACCGACCAATGAAGCATTTGTTGAAATCTTCTTTATTATCACTGTAGAACAATAAGGTTGGTTTTAGCAAGCTTACAGGATGAACGGTGAAATGACATTAAACACAAATCATACTTAACAACGGGGTGATAAAGTAGCCACTTTGAGTACTTTCTTGGATTTACAGCCCATATTGCGTCGTGTTGACATGGGGGACTTAAGAAATTGATGCCCAGACAGATATTACAAAACCGTAAGATTCAACTCCAAATTTGATGCCGTTGTCTAATGTGTTATAAATGTGTGTTTGTCCTGGTTACGCGCAGGAATCACTTGTATTCTTGAAATCTGTAAATGAACAGAATCTACATGGTTTCCATACAAGTGAATTAGTCAGTTATCCTTTACTCTTTGACAAAGGGAACTACTTGTGGAACAAGTGTAATTTTACATCAACCAACTCATGTCGACTATCAATGTAGGCATAAGAAGCGGAGCAACCTCTTGTTACCCGCTGTGTTCATCTGTACGTGCGATGACAAATTGGATGGCTGACAACAGTACGTCTATGCGAATTAATGTACGGATGACAAACGTTAGGATAAAAAGTAAGCATCTGACCTTGACATTAACTCGAAAAAAAGCAAGTCAGAGATTGTTTTGTCCAATTCAGTGGTTTAAGGCTCAATGATTGCAGAACAAAACAAGTCATTCAGATTTACGCTTTGGATGGTTTGGTGCCTTACATCGCTTTATCATTTCTCCGGATTCAACAAGAAAACATGCTTAACGGCTCCTTGGTCTACATAATATGAAATAAAAAATGAGGACGGATCCGGTTACGAACATGGTGTACATCTTCCTAACTTACCATGATTACACAGATTCAACAAAGGGAGGAAGGAAGGATCGAGGTAACAATTTGATAATATGTTATATTGGCATTTTCTAGCAGTTCACATATCAAACCAAAAGACATTAAACGGTGACTGTTCTCCATGTCTTTAGTCGGAACTGGTCGGAAACCATTATGGTGCTGGTAATTTTGACCCCATGATCATTCTGTACAATATAAGGTACGGTTCTATGGAATGGAAGATGGCGGACAGAACAAACTTTTTTGATGTAACTGTCTCAAATACTTGAATGTATTTTAAAGAAAATCTAGCCAAACAGTTGCCTGGGCAAGATTTCACAGTTACCTTAGTAGACGGACTGTTGAAGTGGTATCAAGTGTCCGTTGCGTTTCCAGTATATTATAACGTAGTGTCCTTTGAACAGAAAAGGGACCAGGCATCATAAGCTTAGGTACTGCAATAAGACCAACATACAATGCCATTTACGCAAAAGAGTGTTTTGTTGGGCTCATTGCTGACAGTCAGTAAGGAAGGTGTTATAACTTATTATGACTATGAGTACTTCGGTGCAAACGAACCGTGGTTGAATTTGCTGGCTTCAAACACTTTCATTGCATCAGTGTTGAACTGATAGTGAAGACCCGCACGAGGCTTATATTGTAATCTCCCAACTGTATGAAATGAAAGTGTAAATTGCGGACATTAATTTTCAACCCTATTTTTATGTAAGATACTCTGTTCTGATTTGTAATTACATCGTTGGCTAACCTCTAGTACTTGTTACAATTCTCAGGCTGAATGCAAATCCAGCAACTGTCACACTGTCTTGTATCTGTGGAGAAAGATTTGTGGCAGATTAGATCGAAAAAATGCTAAACTAAGATGGCGAATCAAGTAAAATTGTTTCGAAAATTCATCTTTCAAAGCCTTGTTCGGAAAGTGCTTCGAGATTACCTGTAACTATTGCAGCA
The DNA here is from genome assembly GCA_014338405.1 of Paragonimus skrjabini miyazakii. Lineage (NCBI taxonomy): Eukaryota > Metazoa > Platyhelminthes > Trematoda > Plagiorchiida > Troglotrematidae > Paragonimus > Paragonimus skrjabini miyazakii. The sequence continues at coordinate 96,983 of JTDE01001972.1, forward strand.
CCGAAAAATTCTAAATTGGCATATTTTATCTTTATCGCAGGTAATCTTCTAAGTTGGACAAATTTAGTGTTGCCGATTTCTTGGATATGAAGACTTGATTGGCTAACAGTGCTTAACAGACACCAGTTCGAGATGTTCTTGTCATGAACAATGATTTGGGAACAGATCACCAGCAAAATTACCACTGGCACCGTAATGGTTACGGAGATGAGTAAATCACTTAGAGAGAGATTTGGAAACCCTAGTTTGAGTTGCAAGTCACTGTTTGGTTTTGCTAGCCGTGAGATGATGCAAACAGCAATGCTTGACTTAAATCACGGGCAATGATCGCGTTTGTCTATTTGCATACTAGGGTTGAATAGCGTTCACAAATCAAATCAGGTTTCCAGTCTACAAGTATGTGCTTGTAGGAAAGAAGGAACTAAGATTGCATCAGCCAGATGAGTCAAATACAGTAGGCCGTAGGAACCGCGTTTTGAACCATGTCGTGGTCTATATGGTTGGTGGCATTCATGCCACTGTGAACGAACTCAAAGGACGTCGAGACATGGGGGTGGCCTGGATTATAACACCTGTGTTTCCACACAGAGTACCAGGAGCAAAGATTCGGGTTGAGGTTCCGCGCAGTGGCCTCTTGTTAGCAGAATCACAGATGAACAAGGCCGTATGACTACCCATACAACCGCAAGTGGCCCGATTAAAGTGAAAACGATCATGGGAATAGATGATGGTACGATTTACTGCCTAGAATAAAACGAGCAAATATACCTTCTCCCTGTCAAAACACGTTGATCACCTTTTAGACACTAAGACCAGGGTTGAGTCAGCTTTTAAAACGTCATCGCTCATTGAACCAGTCGCATTTTGTCAGGTGTTCTTGGCAGTTGCAGTCCTCAACTAAAAAAGTGCCTAGATTTTACAGTTCCATTCATTTCCATATATTCCCACACAACTTCTGTGAACGAAGGTTTTACTGTGATTACCGTGCACCTGTGCATAAGGTGTACCATTCTCATATCAGTAACCGAGTCAAGAAAAGAATGCTGAATCATCGACTGAAACGAAGTCGTTAAAAATGCACCCCAAATCTTCATCACTCGTCTGCTGTTGATCTCTCACCCAAAGCAGAAGTACTCCCTTTAAAGTCAGTACCAGAAACACTTCCGCTTATTGCAGCCACCCAGTTCAACTTATGTATAATTACTGAAGTGTATATTTTCATTGTACTGCTTATAAGACATTAGTTTCTATCCCCTTTAAAAAACGTTAGGTGTGCCAAGGAGTGAAGAAAGTTAATCCTGCAGTCTTTCGCTATTTCAGATCAGAACAGTCATCTACTGTATTTTTCTTCGTCCGTGTGGAGATAACCTGCTCAAACGTCGGTTTGAACTCCTAAGAATCAGTTGTTGCGTTCGATGTCCCTTGAAGTGTTTCACCCGCGCCTCGTGTCGTCTGAACTGAAAGTTGATCTTATTTACCACTGTTTACGTACGGAGGTAGACTTCTCAGGAAAAGATTGGCAGAACGCATTGATTTCTTAAGACGTATGACCTTTTTTCATGTGCTATGAAGCGCACTTGGATAAAAGTAATAGTGACTTCTCGAAATTATCTTACCACTGAATCCTGTGGCATGTGGGATCAGAATTACTATGTTTTTGCTGAATTTCACTTCTTGGATCTGTGTTGGATACTCAACTACTCTTGGGTAGATTATCCATCCATATGCCGCTCGTTCCCTGCCTACTTTCGATCTCAAGGTGACCTACTTGACAGTATTTTCAGCGCACAGCTAACCTACACGTCTTTTGCATTGGTCTTTGGGGGTTGGTCGGGAACTTTCGTAATATGCACTATTGCGACTTTCTTCGTTAACTCATTGAGACTAATTAAAGATAAGACTTTTTCACTATCATGTCTTGTAAATATTAGATGATCTTGCCGTTCTATTGTCTAGTGAGTATCATACAGAATCTATTCGGTGAGTTCTAATCGTTTTTACATTTTTACAGGATCATTGGAAACTCGAATGTAAAAAGATTTTGTTTTCGGTAATCCTCAACAGACTTTTGAAGTCACAATATGTATACGAGTCACATACCAGTCATTCTAGGTCATCTAGGCTATTACTCGTCATACACACTGGACGGATCACAATGCATGTGAGGAAAGTAGGGTGTTGGTGAATGCGTCAGAGTGGCATTCATGCCTGTCGACGTCAACTGGTTGACGTTTACTTGGGCTTCAAGTAGCTTGGGGATAGCTGGCCAATAGGGATGAAGGGCTCTTATGAGTCACTTTTTGCGCTCACATACGTGAGTTGCAGAGTCTGATGGCAACAGTCCTTGGCATTAATAGAAATCTAAAAATTGGTATTCACGAAATACCTAAAGTTTAGAGTTCTCCTTGGAAGGTGACACAAGAGGTGACAAAAGGACTCCATGAATGAACCGGTGAGCAACGCTAAGTCGTTCTGCTTTGGTTCTGCGTTTGACGGACAGTTAATCAGTGAATTTGTGAATATGAAACCGTCTATCTGGGAATCTAGTTTGTAAAGTTGAACTTGCGCTTACTGAACACAGCTAATGTTTTTTTGTGCACCTCACATTTATTGATTATTCAGTACATCAGTGGTAAGACGTACGTTGTTATCATCATTCTTATGTGTCAGTGTACCTCTTGCTGTAGTGAACTGGTTCTTACAGCCGACAGCAAAAGTTATGGGGTAAACACTCATCTATTCGTTCGAGAATTAATTCGTAAGTAGTTGGAAGTGTTCATAGTGCGACCTTTGAACAGTGAAGAGTGTATACCAGTTGGTATTTATATCCTATTCTGACTTCTAGATAGGTAAAATCAATTGTTGTAAATATGTATGCAATGAACTACCAATTTTGATTAAATAAAAATTTCACGCACGGAAATGAATAACTACTCTTCATTTTTTAAGTTTAAACTACTAAATGCTCAAAAATAAACTATCATGCCCCCTCAACGGACTTGTGTTATTTGAAAGAGCACGTTGTTTTGTGGGTTTGGAAGTGATTTACAGTACATGGAACTTGGTTGAATGTTTTTTTGTAATCAGTAATCTGGGGGTGTCACTTGAGCATATCTGATGTTATGACTTTGCTACCAAGACACCTAGTAAGTTAGAGTTTCTCAAGGCGGAAACTTTCTCACTAAAGTTTACGTTTGACTCAGGTCTGTTGTAGGAAATCTGATACTATGTCACTGCATGGCTGTGAAGCCTGCTACTCTAGAGTTCATCATCCCCTGCTGTCGGCGCAATAGACAAATTGCTGGCATTGTAATGTGTAAAGTTGAAACAGTTGGTGATATTCCTAGCCAGTCTTAAAGGCTTGAGGGGGTTAAGATGTAACTGTAACATCGTTAGATTTAACTGTGGTGTGCTAACAATTTGTTCATAAACAATCAAGACCGTCACTAGTCAGATTTTCAGGAAATCGTAGAAGGCGACCGTAATATAACTGTACAATCATCGCCAGATTGTTGTAGTATTGTCTAGCAGGAGAGCTGACGCAATGAAAGATTGTTACATAACTACCACGTGCTTTGTGAACGAAGTATCATCAATCGTTCAGTGAGCAACAGGTTACTGATTGTACCAGTTAACGAAGCGTATTTACCACTGTTTATTTTTATTTTGTCAACATTTTTCTGTGAAACGTTGAAAACGAAGAGAACTTTAGCTTTACAGCAGACATAGCCACTCCACTACAAGTTTACCGGATGCCTTTATGAGTTTAGAACTGCTGTTATGCCCAACTGACGAAAAGCATGAGGCATTGAACAGGAAATGCCAAATAGCCACTAAACAGTCATATCGAAGGTGGACACATAGCAAACGTTGTGATTAGGTTATTTGACAATGAAAGTGGTTTAGGGCTGAAACCGGTATTTAAATTCCGTGTGTCCGCAAAGTATACAACAGACATTTTGTAAAACTCGGAAGTTGAAGTATAGTAACACAAATATCACGTTTGTCGAATCAATATTACTAATGAGTAGTTTGGCAGATTTATGATTTTTAGATGAGACCCAGCGAATCAATATTGTTAATCAAGAATGATACCTCAAGGATACATCGGTGGTATTCTTTTTGCACCAGGAATGGGAAAAATCTACCTGGAGGTGCTTGATTCACGGAGTTACTATCACATGGTCTTTCGAAATTGGAACTATGCCACAGTTAACGCATCAACGACAGGGTGGGTGGAGGTACTTTCATCTGTTGGATTAAGTGAACCGAACGTAACCAGTGTTGTGAGCCAAGAACACGGATGGCACATGGGTTGTTTATTCACCAAACCAACACATGGGTTCAGCGTTTAAACAGGACCACAAACAAAACCACTCATTTGCATACAGTACTCAACCCGGACCGTCTTGATAGCCACAGACGCCAATGTTCAGTTCCTTTACGTAGCAAGGACCATTTTGGGTGATGCTGCACTCCGATTTTTCTTCCTGCATTTTTTGATGTCGAACTACACGCTCTGGTCCTACTACTGAGTAGCAGTCGTGTGAGTAGTATATTACAATCGCTCATCCCCACTACACTATTAGTAATACAGAGGTTGAACAATGTTACGCGACCCTTCACTTCTTCAAACTGACGACCTACTCTAACGATTAATCGATACAACCCTCTAATTCGTAAATGGTATGTCACAATGAGGCAGTCCATTTGTTCGTCTGTTAAGAAAAATGACGGCCGTAAATCTGGTGTTATGACAGATTGTACTGAAAGGTATAACAACAATGTGTACACGAACAATCGGATAATCGAAATTGCACACTATGGCATCTTAAACACTTGTTAAACGCCTGAACATACTTGCATGGGGAACCGGGGGTTAGAGGGTGGCTTATTTAAACCGTTTACACAATAAACCATCTATGAGGCTGGCGAACTGATTTTAGATATTGGGTTTCCTTTAGAAGATTTCGCAAGACGGTAAAAGACATATACTGGCAGTTGCGGGCATTTCGTTTATTCTCATCCGTCGATCGGTCAAACCACTCAGGTAGACAAGTCTAATATATGGCAATAAAAACAATGAACAGACGAAATTCAAGTGGTACATAACAGAGTGGTGTATCAGTTTCCAAAGTAGCACAGTTAGATTGATTGTTTCAAAACTGTTCACTAACAGAAAGTCGGAGTATGAAAGTCGATTAACATCAATTTGTAGTGTGCGAACATCTTGGAGTTTTGATTGCTTACTGAGACAACGAACGAAGTGACGATGTTAACCACATACTCTGTTGAGATTAGATATTTCGAGTTCGAAGTAACCGAATTTCTCCCCGAATCTTACTTTGCCGATCCGCGTTACGTCATTGTCTATACTAAGCACTTGAGGATATGCCTTGTCTTTTTGAGTCGCAAACTTCAGTTCGTTCTACGACATCATATATTGCTGCTGGTAGACCGATGAATAGTATGAAAACAGATTTTTGAAGAAAAAACGGTCACGGCAATATAGAGTTGTCGTGCAGTTGAAAAGTATCGAACGTAATTTTGCAACGTGATTACTACAACTGATAGTAAATATCAACTTTCGAATTATATTGTTGGCCTTAGGGTCCCTTACGTAAGAAGGATTGCAGAGGACCTGTCCGTTTGAGAGGAGATTTGGCAACTCGCCGCTTGAAACCAATTTCGGCAAAGTTGACTGGATATCTATTCGCAAGAAGGGCCTTAGTCAGGAGTTTCTCTTCAGAATTCCTGTAACCAGTCGAGTGTCTCTCTGTAGGAACAAAATTTGCACTACCAAGAGCTTGTAATCTATAGAACCGAGTTCAGGGAACTGTAAGTTCTGTCCACTGCAGGTGACTTTATGGTAGTTGAATTGGCTAATCGTATCATTCAAAGGTTCAGAAATGAGAATATGTAAGAGATAGAAAATTTTAGTTGCCTTTTTTGCATCAGCAACAGAGAGAATTCAGTGAATGAAAAAAAAATGATACAAAAGATTTATATTGAAATATAATGGGCAGTGTTTGTAAAGCAGATAAAACTAACACTAGGGCTGGCATCCATAAAACTAATCGAAAAAAACCATCTTGGAGTATGAAAACCACAAAATTAACAGAGTATGTGCTTAACATCGTCACTTCGTTCGTTGTCTCAGTAAGCAATCAAAACTCCAAGATGTTCGCACACTACAAATTGATGTTAATCGACTTTCATACTCCGACTTTCTGTTAGTGAACAGTTTTGAAACAATCAATCTAACTGTGCTACTTTGGAAACTGATACACCACTCTGTTATGTACCACTTGAATTTCGTCTGTTCATTGTTTTTATTGCCATATATTAGACTTGTCTACTTGAGTGGTTTGATCGATCGACGGATGAGAATAAACGAAATGCCTGCAACTACCAGTGTACGTCTTTTTGCCCTCTTGACGATTTCCTAACATAACAAAATTGGAATGTGCATTGAAGTGTGTGTGTGCCTTTTGATCTTCAACCTCCTAACTGGAATCCATACATATTTGGGGTGGTTTTCATGTTAAACTCGACAAATATATTCAAATCCGGGTTCTTCTTCAAACACTTTAATCACTTCACATATGAACCAATAGTGAACATGAGCTGATATTGCGGACCGACCTAAGACAATCGATCTGGTAGAAACATTTTCATGGTGTCAAACTTCTCGATTTATCTTTGCCCAGCTGAATAATGACGAATAATAGGTGAACACTATCATTCACGTAAGAAACCTTGGTTGTCTCATTTTGTGAAAGGACAGGCTGGAGAAGAAGGAATCAAACCTTGTGTCTTTCTTAATTTGGTTGGCTGATTGACCAACGAAAGAAATTTGGAAAATTGCTCTAAAATAAAAGGGGACTAGAAGTGCTGAAGTATTGTTTTAGCTGACTATTCAATGGTCTGTCAACCTCTTATCTGGCGGGCTCTGAACACTGAGTTATTACCCTAATCTTCTCCTATTGTTTACGCGACAATATTAAGTCCAACAGAACCTGTGAAAGAGCAGAATCGATTAAACTTGTGCCATATAAATTAGTTTTGTGTTTTCGAAAGGATCGATGCACGACTTTACATTCTCTCGACCACAGCCTCATCAACCTTTTTGCACACAAGGTCACGCCAATAACAAAAACTGTACGTTGCGTGCAAAACGCGTGTACGATATATCTGCCTGAGGCGCTCCGACATTTTGAGTTTTACACTAGCCGTCTTTAGTTTTATTAAAGCTGTTGTGAATAAGAAGTCGACAACCTCTTTGGTTGAATCAAAGAAGATAACTGTCTGTTAAACATTGTTTTTTGTGTAGAGAAGACTGAAGACAGATAAACAAACGTTACATTGTACCAACCCAAGAACTATAACACGCTAGAAAATTACCACTTCTAAATGTTTAGAAATTACCGGGGTTTGTTTAAAATTAAATTTGTTTTAATTATTGAATTTTTGCATACTACGAAGTGTGATCAAATGCTTTATTAACGTTGGGATTCTGATGGTAACCACATGAATTTTAACGATTGAATTCAAGTTGTTCATTTAAATACGCAACAGGCACAATCCTCGCATTTTTTTCAGTCTGATCGATTATACGAGGGGGAGTCAAGAAGTAATGCCAATGTTTTTAATTCTGGTGAAGTTTTTCATAAAATTACCTGAATGTTTTCCCAGTTATAAATGATTATATCA
>JTDE01001972.1:104795-118724 GCA_014338405.1 Paragonimus skrjabini miyazakii
ATAGTTTGTTTCTTACTTTTCATGTTTTTAGACTCACAAGGAAAGTTCAAAATGGCTGCCCCCGTAGAGTTGCGTCAAAAACAAAGAGCAGTGATTGAATTCCTTGTTGCTGAGAGGGAAACCCCATGGTTTGATTAATTCTGTTGCATTCTACAAATTTATTTGGAGGAAATTAATAGAATTTATCGATCGACCAACAAAGCTAAGTTAAACCTTGTGTAGCACAAATCAAAGTCAGACCATTATAGGGAAGTCATATTTTCTCTAATTATTGGTGCTAACTCTCACCTCAGGTCATGTTTTGTCGGTCAGAACAATTCAATCGTTACAAAAAATAATGGTTTCCTATAGGCCATACTGAAAAGATCGGCATTCTTTTGTATACAATATTAACAGCTCATTTGCCAAACTAATCTCAAAATTACCGAGAAAAACGGATTGTATTTAGATGTGAGCAAATGCTGACAAAAAGCGACCATTTTTGAGGAAGGATTATCACCTCCTAATCACTCTGGAATAAGAATATATCTTCAAGAAATTCTGAACAAAACTTTGCCAAAAAGATAAATAGGGTACCAACTTCAACAGCAACTGTACACCATAAATATTCAGAAGAAAACCAACGTACTGATTAGTTTTTCATGAGAATTTCTTGGTCTCTGATTTGTTCAATATTAAACAAACTTTCAAGGCTTATAGAAAAGCTTATAGTTAATATACCTTGATCGATTATTCCATACTGAGGCACGAGGGCTTTCAGAGAGCATGCCGTCCATCTGGTGCTGTGTTCGTATGTTATACGGGTATCTTCCGCCTATGATAACCATGAACATATCTCAAGGAAGACATATGAACTGACGTAATAATCGACGGAAACGAAAAGGTGTCAGATGACACGTGGGGCTTGGCACTGCTCGAGCGGTGTATGAACCAATTTAATCGTGAGCCTTCAGAAAGAAGTAGCAAGCATTGCAAAAACCTTATTGATCTTGGACCTCCTGGCTATGCAGATCTACTACACCAGGTCCGACTTCTTTGGTGAATTCTCGAACCTCTGTGCTAGTTATGTAATGTGCGACCAAAACCAGCAGGCGCGCACGGGTTGAATTTGAATTGGTGACGGAGCGTGTTGCTGTGTTGTCGGCGCCGTCTTAGTTATCGTTTGTGTAAGTCGTGTGCATGGCTTACTGGGCCTTTGGCTCATGCTTGTTTCTTGTTGTTTCTTTTTACAGGATTGTTGCTGGAACCCCCTACTTCGGAAGAACGCTGTCCCCCGACGTCTCTACGTTGCCCCTAACGTTGGTCCGCAGGTGTAACGGACTGTCAGAGTAAAGACAGCCGGCTTGCATGTTGCAGCCTCATGTAAGGTACACTGATCGTCTTGTATGAATACACTTCATCCTGCAGGCGTATGAACTGGACCATTACTGTGCAACAACCCAGAATGTATTAGGAAACCCGTGCACCACCCCACCACCCTGTGGGTTGGGTTTTTGTGGCAGAAGTTCCAAGTAGGGCCCACAATTCATCCTTGTTTTTCCACCTGGGTAACCGAAGAGTATTATGCCCCCGCAGTCGCAAACTGCTAAGCCACTATTACTCATGAACTATGCATTATATGGTTAAAAATCCCCAGGGTAGTCATCAGAAAACAACAGTGTAGCGAACAAGCTCGTTTTCGGTTATTCATCATCAGGCTAATTACATAACTATTTATATGAAACAGAGTTGTCAAGGCGAAACGTAATTCTTTGGCTAAGGTGTAAGTGACTGGCATCACTTCTACGTCACATTCTACCTTATTAACTCAATGGGTTTAACTATTATCTATTTAACTAATTAACTTATTATTTAGTTACCCCCAGTCTCGTATTCGGTCACAAGCGAGAAACATGTCTTAATTGTGGAGCAGGATGTAGATCATAGGTAGAGTGATATTGTGCCAAACAGTAGGGGGTTTTCTGCCTGACTGATACATACCACGCCTACCAACCGACACCGTTTAAGTTTGCAACCTTCATCGTTCAAACACCCACGCGGATAGGTCAACAGGCAGAAGTTGGACGTAGTTTGGAGACGCTTGCCATCGATCTCTTTTGACTTACTGAAGCAAAGCTTGACGGTTCTCAATCAGCGTTACAACTCAGCTGCTTCACTATGCACACACAACGTACGCTTGTCTGGAGACTCTGTGCCTCAAGCTGTCGGTCGATCTGGCTTTAGAATTTCCCTAAACGTACAAACAGAGAAGGTGCTGTTTGACTGAGTACTCGTCAATAACCGTCTATGGGCTGTTGTACTCGACGGCGCGGTTAGAGAATCAACGGACATCCCTACCAAAGGCTGTCACTTTGTTGTAACCGCATATGCTCTCACAGAGTGTAGTCCAGACGCATTCTAAGGTTATTTTTATCACTAGCCCTATGATTGTCTGTAAACCGCGTAGTGTGCGGAAATTGTAGTCCAAGTCAGCAGGCCAAGTGCTGACGAGCGTGACTTAAGCAGCCATACTCTCATGGCACTGGTCGAACAGACAACAGTGAACATTTGTCGTAGCTCTTTGCTGATAACCACCTGGTTCTGACAGGTACTAAATTTTACTGTCCAAAGGAAAAGTGTGCCACTTGACGACCACGATCGCCGAGTCAACCGAGGACCCGGATAGGCTATATAGCTGTCACCTACTGGTGGCGTAGCTATTTTCAAGATTGCAAACAAATCTTGGTCACCTGCTTGGTTTCCGGTCATGCGTTGGCGCGTGATACGTTCGTTGTACGCTTTGACATCAAACGCAGTCTGACGTACCTGAATTAGCAAGGTTACAAACGCTCGACGCTTACCGGAACATGCTTGCTTCTGGTCTATGACCCTACCCACCACTGAGGCACGGTGGGAAAACACACAGAAGACAGTGTATGGATGTGGTACTGCCTGTTATGGTACCAGTGCTCGTTTAGCTGCTAACTGCGGTATTTACGTATGATCACTTGGACTTCTTGAAGCTCGTTGGAGTATTCCATCCATCAGTAGATATAGTTCGGTTTGCGAGGCTGCTCGCAGGGCACTCCGAAAGCAACTACGAGAGGTTCGCGAGGCCTGGTAAACACAACGCATTATCTAGATGAAACAGGCCGCCACCACCTGGAACTCTCGAAGATTTTTCTGTCTCATCCGATCAAAGAGTAGCAAAATGTAATTTCTGAGCGAGGTAATCTGTGGAGCCAATTGTTAGCCCACTTGACGCTTTGGGTATTGGAATGGGCATTTCCAGCAGTAGTTCAATTGACCGCCTGTGCTGTTCACTGAGTTTTCAAGATTTGCCTGCACTCACTGGCATGCTAGTTCGTCTGCATTGGGTAACAGAACTATCGTTTGAGATCTATTTGATGAAGTGTCACAAGACACCTTTTTAGATGGACATCTAGCCGTAGTCAAAGAGCTGACAGCTGTGCACTGAAAACTCCGAGTCAGTGCGGTCCTTCTATAGATGATCTGTGGGTTAAATAGCATCATCTCTGGTTTCAAAGCGGGCTTACTCACTTCGTATACAAATCGCCGGGAGATTATCCTGATTCCCAAAGTGTCGAAGATGTTTGAAGTCATTGTACTACATAGCCTGAGGAAACGTCCAAGCAGCATGTTCGGGAGAAGCTAGCTGTGATTGCAATTATCACATCTTCACGCTCTACCGGATGTTCGCACAGAAGGCTAACAATCCTCTTCTTAGACATAAAGGAGTGTTTGATTTGGGTAACAGATCTGAGGCAAACAACAGACGCAAGCTGTTCTTGTCCACCTTTCTGTTTAACACGTTACAGTTCGCTAACATTTTATTCAATAGTATGGACTCTCATATAGATTGAACATCACCCATAATTGATCGCAGCTGTCGCATTCCCATGAACTTTCCAGTCAGCCCCTTTCGAAAAGAAGCACTAAACTCGAGTTTCGCTCTCATTGGAACTTGTCAGTAGTGCATCTCCTCGCGACTGCGGGGACTGGAACTCTGGTCACGCTGTTCGTGAAGCAAACTTGTTTACCACTGGGCCACTGACCTCACATTAGGCACGACCGAATTATCATATGTGAGCACTGATCAGTTTGTCCGATCGCCTTGAGAGGAGACAGTCACTGTTTGTTAACTCCAATCGATGACCCCTCGACTAGGACTTCTCTCCAAGTTGAAATCACAGAAATCCTTGACTTGTGGCAATGATGCGCAGTAATGACGAGCTCTAATGACAGCAAAACTCAAGTCTAGTGCTTCTGCTGTTCAAAAGGGGCTGAGTGAAAAGTCTATGAGAATGCGACAGCTGCGATCAATTGTGGGTGATTTTCAATCTATATGAAAACCAAAATCCCTTACTGCTCATTAGTATGGACTCTGTCTGAAAAAGCAGCAGTAGTATGCTTTGTGGACTGTATGGCACGCATTTCATCAAGCCAGTATTTAACGAAGGGGATTTGGGTTAAGAATGGATGAGAATATACTGATGTCGCAGGTTACATTCTAGGGAGTACAGTTAGAACCGGACTGTTAACAGACGAGGGTGTCATTCTGTACTTGATTTGTTTGAAAGTGCTCACGGCAGCATAAATTTTTCCGTCCAAGACCGCATATAGCTGACAGCTAGGTGTATTTCTGCGCATAACCCGAATAACCGACACGTCGTCCGAAAGTCCTTAGAGCCGTGAGTTGTAGTGACTTAGTGACTACGAAAAGTTGGAACGAGCTCAAGGTGCGACTGTTTGTTAGAATGCGTCAGGTGACTGAGAAAGCTAGGGTTACCTGCAACCGACTCTCGCTGTTACCTGGAGGTGTAAGAATGAATCCTGGGATTATTTGCACAACTGTATGATTTTCATCCGGCTGATTAAGTTTCTGTAACGTCTGCCTATGTGATTTTCTCCAGAAATTGCACGATACAACTGGAACACAGTGTGAGCACACACGGAGGAAGGTGACGTTTTGTCACTCAAACAAGAGAGGCTTAAACTTTGGATGGATGACGAAAACACGTGGGATGCACATAGCCCCATAAAAGGCCGTCGACTTTTGAAAAACAACTTATGTGAATGATATAACATCTAAGAGAGAGGTTCTTTTCTGAGCACGTTCTGACAGAAGATGGCGCTTAGCTGGATAAATTTTCTGATACCCACTGATACCTACTTTTAAACCTACACTTACCTGATCACAACCTAATAAGGGAATAGCCACTAACGGTGATCACATGGTTGATAACTTCAATGCCATTCTCATAGACCCAAAAAGCAAAGCGTCTCGTGCCAAAGGCCAAACAGACGTGAAAACAGGTTCATAAATTCGACCATCAGCCTGGAGGTTTAAGTGGTACACACGAACTCTAATGTTTGAATTCCAGGTTAGAACAATCGCATCACGATGAATATGGATTACTGGGCACTATTTATGACCCCCTAGTACTAGAGTGCAAGTGGAAAACTTTGTCTGATGAAGGATATATACGACTGGCCAGTTCAAGTAATGAAGAGACTCGAGTTTGATGCTTCCTTCTCTAACTGTGTCAGCCGTAACACCAAATGAGCTTCAAAATACAGTCAACTGAATGATCGATGTTCACATTCAGTGATGCTTTTACTTTTCTCTTATTGCGAAATTTACTTTTTCACTATTAATGATATCGTTGTTAGTATTGTTTTTGTAGACAATTTTCCCGCCTGTGGGAAACCTTCAACGGTGGATCTTTCATTTACTATATTACCAGAAGTGATATGTCAGCGAACATTGTATGGCTAAGCAGAGTCGAATCAGCTATCTGCTCTCAAAACCCACTTGAATCGGCATATACAAGCTATACAGTATCAAAATTTGCGATGAATTGAACAACGTCTTTAACACATATGAGCTTTATAAAAACAACCCATTGGAGAACAGGTAATCATTTCTGGAGAGTTAGCCATGTCGCACAGAGTTTCACTATTTGTAGGATATGGCCTTGTGTAGACAGTAACTTTTCAAGACGGAATAACGGAATAAAAAAGATAGATTCAGTCTGTTTCATGACAGATTGTTTCGGTGTTCGAGAAACCGTGGTCCGAAGGTATTTGGAGACCTTCCAGTTACAATGGCCTATGGATTTAAGCACAAGAGTGCTTCACATGAATCAGTCACTTAGTTGGCCAGGCATTTTGCTCAATGCGAAACAGTCAATTCAATTTATAGAAATTGGTTTATTTACCGTATATCTCACTTTGTTAAATATAGTCATCATTAATGATCAGGCGGAAAGATGGGAACAGAATGTGTCCTGTATATCTTTACAGTTTCTATCTATACTTCTTATATTGGATGATAATAAATAGGCGAATATTTGCAGAACGACGTTTCAGTTTTTAAGCTAATTGGAAATGATTGGACTTGCTGTAACAACCAGCTTTTATCTATTACAAAAACGCTATACAATCGTTAAATGTAAGAGATTTGTAAGAATTTTAATTTAACATTTAATTTTCATACTATACAGATGATTACTGGGAGCTTCAGGTAAGTTTAGTTGTGATTTGTACATCTTAGTCCAAAGAAAACGATTAATGATTTCAAGGACTTTCTGAAGTATTCAAACACATATTTGTAAGTCTGCAAGTCGAAGCGCCTACTTTATTTAGGATATTTTTAAATTGGATGCTTCAGTTCTCTATGATAATTAGACATGAAAAAATATGCAGATTGGTCTAGAAAGAGTGCAACGTCATATTTCGTTTTATATATGTCGAGTGGACCAAAACTGAGAGCATATTTAACACGTTTGGTTTATGTTGTTTTCAAAATAACACATTTCGGCAGAATAGTGTGTTTAAACGTCCTGCGTTAACTAGTGTTCAGTAATTAACTATAAGTGAGCAAGGGCTCATAAAGACAGTTCAACACTAGCATATGAAAAAACAAGAACATTTAATTTTAACTTTAGTTGAGCTATAAACGATCCAACTGGTTTGAGTTGTACGCTTTCATTTGTTGAAGCCTGTGATCAAACTTTTATTCCTGTCGCATTCCCGATGTCACTTAAGTGAATAGGAAGAAACACGCATAATCGTATACTTGAAACAATCAGTACTTGAGTCATCCAAACCCAACGTCATCTTTGAATATCGACGTAAACGCGGAGCATTCTACACAAGCAGGACTGAGCGCCAGTTACGAACCAAGGTTATGGAGCACATCGCAAAGTGGGTGAAGAAACAGGTCACGCAAACACATGACGTCACAGCCGCGCATAGAAACAAGGAGACTGCATCATCCATTGCGCGTCATATTCTAATGACGCAAAACCAATGCGATCCTACAACGGCATTTCGAGTTCTCCACTCAAAGTCACACAAGCGAACACTGCGGTGTGCTGAAGCTGTTGCAATGCGAAAGTTCAAACACGTGTTTTGTTGACATAATACCGGGTCAGCCAGCTTGATTCCAATCGCATCGGCAGCACAAAGTGTTCTAATTCGGATCGCTTTTGATGGGTTGCCTGGCACGCGATATACCACTCTGAAGGCTTGATCAGTGTTCATCTGGTGTCCGCTTTCAACCAGATGAGCGAGGGTAGCACTGCTGACCGATCGTGATTCCCCGTGCCCCAGCCACCGTGGATGGTGTTCTCGGGTTCGTTTCGAAACTTGTCTTGACGTTCGACCAATATAACTTGCTCCACAGAGACAAGTGAATGAGTAGATACACATAGATGAAGTCCAAACTGTCAGTCTATCTTTGTTATAAAACCTGAGAATTGGGGATGTAGAGAATTGAATACGGAGTTCAGCTGTAGCATAGGTCCTGCTAATTGTCTGGTTGAGCCTATTTGTCAGCCATTCTGCGGCGTTATCACCTTTGAACGGTACTCGGATAAACACAGGTTTCTTTCTTACGTCATGCACTTTAGGTTTAGGTGATATTCTAAGCATATTTCTGGCGATAAATCGTTCCGGATAACCGTTATCATGAAGTACGTTCTTTATGAATTCGAGTTCACCTTCTAACGTATCCGCTGGACAAATTTTATATGCTCTATCAGTCAGGCAGCGCACTAGCCTTCTCTTTTGTTTTAGGGGTACAAAACTGTGAAAGTTTGTGTTCTGACCTGCCAACGTATTCTTGCGATGAATTCTACGTTGAATGGTTCCGTCTATTCGTCGATGTAAGCGAATATCTAGGAAAGATATATCGTTTCCAGTCTCCTCCTCAAGTGTAAACTTAACTAACTGGTGGGCACGATTGAACATATCGAGTACTGTGTGCATATTAGTATCTGAACTGGCTACGATAAGTATATCGTCTACGTATCGATGGTATTGACTGAACTGGCTGATAGTGGATTGAAGCGTAGTGCGTTCAAGTTTTCCCATGAATATATCGGCCAGGAGAGGTCCGCTCGTGTTTTGTGTTTACAAATAACTGTTTATAGGGTTTTCGCTACCGTGGTAGTGACAATGATTGTGCACTGTGTCAACTGACTTTCTCTGGTATCTTGTACGTTTTCTCATACTGATATATAGATGGTCTGTAGTATGCACTTGTAAAGATGCAGTGAAATTTGTCCGGACATAAATCGTGACACAAATCGTGCCTATTGTATTCTTTATTCATAATCGTATACGTTGAATATTTTTGTATCCAAATCATGTATGAAAGGATTGAAAAAATAGACCATTCAAGGTCGTTCGGTTTCCACCGATAATGCCATCACAAGTTTGACTATATTGCATTTTAACATAGAGTTTGAAAGGAAGCAAAATTAGTGAATGAATCGTTATTGAAATAAAACCGAAATTTGTAGGAGTGGAGTGGAAAGTAAACCATAAAAGTTAATGTCAATTTTCATCCCAGATTATATTTTAGTGATCAGAAAAATTCAATTTCCAAACAATATGACAACTTTCTACAGACAAGAACTTGACAAAAAGTGGATTGTTCGTTTTCTTTCATATGGACAAATATTTTTATAAGACAGTGTAAACAGTCCGTTTAACAAAAATACACATCCACTTAATAAATTCAAAAAACTTTCAAACATTTGATTTAACTCACTTGATCCAAAGCAAAATTTTAACATGACTAAAAAGCGGATTATTGTTACATATGTTTCGATTGGGATTGTACACTGATTATAAATATACAGTTTCAAGACTTCTTGTTTTCACTTCCGTTCACAAATACTTTCTTTATTCATGCCCACTTAGCGAATTTCGAAATTGGTCAAGAAATTAAATTTCAAAATCTGTTAAATAAAATAAATGCGATAAATTTGTTTTGTACATGTTTGACCTGTGAGTTCAAACTGCTTGATACAATTTTGATGGTCAGTTACAAACTCATCTACGAGATCTGTTACTTGCTGACTTTAATATGCGTGATATCCGGTAACAGTCATGGTATTTGCGTGCCGTCCCTCAAATCTGCCTAGACTTCATATGAATAAGCTCAGGATCGGAAAACTACTTCGTACTGCAAACAATCACAGAAAAATCTGCACTCTGTACAGATAACCTACCAAAAGAATATATGTAATCGGCTCCATTAATCTAACAAGACTAGGCTCATATTTGTGCTCATAAACGTTTTCAAGTGATATATACTAATTTCTATCTATAAAGAACTCACTTCTTGCGAAACTGTTGTTACAAAACCGTATGTGATTTACATCAATCAGGTATTACAACTTGGAACAGGCGAACAAAATCAAGATACAGCGTAATCGAGTACAACGTAATTCCGGATACATCGATTACACATCAAAGTTTTGAATACTTATTTTGGATATAATATTATCAATTTAGAGTTAAATATTATGTTCACTTTTTTATGGGTACAAAACGATATATATATATATAGTGGGTGACGTCTGTTATTCATCAACTAATGTTTCCGTATGAGTTCAGGTACTGCTAGAAAATCCTTGCATCCGATAAATTAGTCACAAATATTAACGGAAGTCGAAGAGAGAGAAAATCGACGCAACAAAGCTTTGTTTGATTTCACATTTATCTCTGAGTTCATTCCAGAGGTATTATAAGAGTTTATGACAGAAAATATCATGCAATGAATCTAGAAAACGCGCACCTGAGTCTGCCTATTTCATTATAGACGATACGCTTCTTTTTTGGATCGAGTAGGTCCACTATGAGTTGCTTCTTACTGAGTGGTGGCTGTTGCTTTGAAAGGTAGCAACCCTGATGTTTTGGCCTATCCTTGTTTGTTTCATCGGAAGACGCGAATATTTCCAGAGGTGAAAAGCGCAGTGCATAACCACACTGCTTTATCTACAGTAAAGCCGATGATGCCCATCAAGAAGTGATGTATACTTGACAAGCAAACATCTTATTTATACTTTTACACCTCTACAACAATAAGGTCTTTCATAATGCGAACG
The DNA here is from genome assembly GCA_014338405.1 of Paragonimus skrjabini miyazakii. Classification (NCBI taxonomy): domain Eukaryota; kingdom Metazoa; phylum Platyhelminthes; class Trematoda; order Plagiorchiida; family Troglotrematidae; genus Paragonimus; species Paragonimus skrjabini miyazakii. The sequence goes on from JTDE01001972.1 coordinate 115,199, forward strand.
AACTAGATTACCTTTGGCGTTTCCTCCGTAGCGGAACGCTTCGTATTAGGAATGAACCATGGGCTAATGGGAAGGTACGCATAGGTCTCATCGTTGGCTTATTGTATTCAACTATACCTGTTACAAAGAAAATGAATGCTACTGTTATTGAATAATATTACTTTCCAAGCCTAAAACGAAAGGATCTGCATCGTGTTGATGATTGTTATTAGGTAATTCGTTGGCTGATCTACAACGGGTTATGGGATTCTTAACACGTTCTCGCCATCCACCCAATCCTGAATAGCGCACACGCACAAAAACGCTTTCACACACACAATATTCACATCTGGGCTTTACATTTAGACCTCAGTTGATTCTCGAACCTATCCATCTTAATGAAAGTTTTACACACCACACGTCAAACACATCCACAAGTGTCATTCGACGACTGTCTCTTATAAATCGTGTATAATGTCATTTTTAATCGCTTAGTAAAGGTTCTGCAACAGAATCAAGACCTTACAAAAACCATAACTCTTTCGGTTTCAACTCATTGTGGCTTAAATGGAGTATAACTTAATGAGATCAAAACCAACTGTGGTTGGTAGGTTGAAAGTACCCAAATGTTGTCCAGTTATCAAACATCTTCATACAGGTTACACCGCCAGTATGAATACTTGGATGATGGGTCAATACTTGAAGTTTTAGCATGTTATATTGATTTTGATATGATCTCATAGAAACAGTTAATTTTGTTCCTCTCACTAACTAAGCTCCAGATTTACCACACATGCAGATCCTGGCGACTTTGTTTGTCATTCTTCACACCAAATACGACATGTAAATTAGAGTAATGTGCTTAAGGTATCAGTGAAAATCACATAGTAGTTCATAAAACGTGTTTGTTGAAAATATACCTACTTGCCCATGATGCCGACAGAACAACCACAGTTAATCTAAAGAATCCCATGGCCATGTGAGTTGTACTTAACAATGTGTCTCCAAAAACGTCCATCAACTACTAGCATCATGGTTGAACAATTGAGACTGGGGTAACTTGGATAACTAAATCCGATGGCAAATTTCTGAATCACATGTTCGCGGTTCGCACTACACTCTACACTGGAATACGACTTGGAGAACTGTGTCAGTGTAGATATGGCGTTTGATTGCCGCAGTTCGAACCGATAAGAAAACGTTTGTAACACCTCTTAAACTTGTCCAAGCGGTAGGATGGGATTCTGTTGATGAAACAGATTCACTAACAGGCATATTTATCCAAAAGGCATTGCTGAAAGGCATGCACAAGTTGCGTGTCTGTTCGATATCAGGGTTATCTCTCTGAACTGGGACAACATCTGACGGTGGATTCAACGCAATTTAGTGGTAGCAGAACATTGAACGGGAAACACCAGTTTTATTTCTAATGCCATCTGTTTTACGATGTCTCTGAAATATCCTATTAACGAAAATGCATTACCTAAATTTTTGAGTTGTTTTAGTTGATTCATTTAATGTAAGAGCTCCAAGATGAAACCCAGTGACCAAATTAGTTCATCACTTACGAGAGGAAATGAACCCAAAGCTTGTCTATAACTAGTTGAACTGCAAAAAAATAGCGGTTATATTGAATATTCCAGTCGAAAATCATCATACTGGCCATATAGAATCGACTATCCTAAAGATCATTTTCAAGTAAAATCCACTATTGTGTCGATGGAGCTGCAAAAGAGATAAAGTACATTCTACGGACTGCATGAAAAAATCAACGGACTCAGTGAAATTTCATTCCCGCCTCTTTCAACGATTTTCTACAGGTAGATAGCAATTGTGTTTGTTTGAATGCGCCTTGCACTCATCATTATTCTGGTCAAGTTAGCCTTGAGCTATTGGCGACAGAATCTCACCAAGCGCTGTTCATGTACGTCTGAATACAAAGTTGTGGTCATCCGCTGAACAACATCGAGACAATTGGATAACAGATTTGAGATACAACCTCACGCAGAAGAAGGTTTGACGAAAGTGCCTTCGTAGTAAAGATTGGCTGTTGTTTTGTCAAGTGTACCCACCTGCACAGCTCCTGTGCAAAAGTACTCGCCGTTAGCACGAACTGAATAACATGTAGATAGCAATAGTTATGCGTGCTTTTGATGCTTGAGGGTTGTTTATTGATAAAAATATTTCACTGAAACTCAGAAAAAATACGAACCCACATAGAACTCACGAGGGTAAGGATTCAGTACTCAGTTTGTTGAAGGCTTTCGGAAAGTTGTAGTATCCCGTGGTTAACTTGGCAAGAAACGTCTTGTGCAATTTTTGGAAACGAGTCGTTGTGACAATGTTCCGAGGAACCGCCATTGGTAGACATTTTTCTCAGGCAAGAAGAACGGTCAGCTATGATCAAAACACATGCCCATTCGTTAAACAACGGATGACATATCAGTACTCATAAGTTCTTCGTAAACCTTTCCTTAGTGAGCAAACTTGACAGATGACCTTGCTAGGGTGGAATATCAATGAAACTCGAGGCGAAATCAAATCCGTAATCTATTGCAATAAACATGGTGGTCACGTGATTTTGCACTCTGGCGAAAAGAGGAATATTTGTAATTCCTATTTCCCAAGTTAGTAAGAAATCAGGTTTACAAGCGGTATAAAACAAAAACCTTTTATTCCGCATTTTTACGTTGAAACTAACTATAGACTGGACATCGTAGACAATATACCTCGAATATCTCTTCTTTGCTGCCCGCTAAGGAGAGAGCGACTACGACGTATGACCTAAACCCGAGAAAATTCTACCAGCTCATGGATACATGAGTCTTGAAATTGACATCTACATTTAACAAACAGTCTTATTCAACTAGCACCAAAATATCAATCCTGTAAATTTAGGGGAGCGATAGAGATCTTAACGAAGTCGTTGTCAAGACAACACCACTGTTACCTGCCCCGCCCGTAAAAACTTAAATTACGGGACCTGTGTTTTGCTATTTTGGGGCAAAAGGTCGCTCAATAAGGCGGAATCTTTATTGTCCAGTTCGTAAGTTCTCGCGCTGCTCGTGTGCTCACACTTATGAGGCGGAAGTTCGGTTTAAAGTGCAACAAAGTTTTCATTCAAACTTTCCGTACACTACTCGTTGGTTCTATCTGCTTGATTGGCTTTTCCGTGGTAGGTTTTGATTGTCATTTTTCACTGGTTGGATCAATTTCGTTCAGTGATGACTTCTGCGAGCTATCATGTTGTCTGTTATCCACCCACTGCAGACATTTTCCGTGTCCAACACCCGCGTTAACATATATCACTGAATGCCAAACCAATCGTCTGTTTAGCCTGATCACTGGTCATAGTGTAGCGAAAAGGCGTCCAATAAAGCACAATCTTTATTGTCCAACTCGCTGGTTCACATGCTCCGCGCGCGCTCGCGTTTATGAGTCAGCATTCCAGTCCACAACACCCCCAGGTTTCCGTTCACGCGTCGTGTGCACTTCTACCCGGTTTAGGTGTGTGATTTGCGCCTTCTACCCGGGGGTTTTCTGCCTG
>JTDE01001973.1:2438-43507 GCA_014338405.1 Paragonimus skrjabini miyazakii
CAGGAAACCTCTCAACTGGTTAAGTGAAATGATTATATAGTTGATTTGTTTACACATCAGGTATGGACTCACAAAGACGGATAATAAAATTGAATTGAACTGCTAGAGGTGAAGCTCACAGTTTAAAGCGCTAATTACCGGTACACTTATTCTACCATAAGTCGATATGGTATAGTTCCTTCAACAACACTATGAGTGCTGCCAATGAAATGTGGGACGAAAACCGCTCGATCTTCAAGGGCAGATTAACAGTAACCGAGCAGTTACGTGATCGTATGAAAAAGAAAACTATTCCGGTTTTGTGTGTTGGAGTGGTTTAGTGTTTAAGTCTTCAGAAACAGAACCATTGTGCTCATCGACCAGAACCCATCAGTAACTTGTTCTTCTACTTTGTGTTATCATCAAGCTTACTTGTTGTGTTGATCTGAACGGGTACACCGATTAACAAACCAGCCCTAACAACTGTAACCATACTAGAAAGATTGAAACAAAGCCGTCAGATAATAACCAGTTACATCAGTAGGTTTATCTGTCGCCATACTCACTGCATAGAACTATTTAAAAAATGAATAACGAAGTTAGGAGCGTGCGTTCAACATTTATTCTTGTGGTTCCAGCACTGCTTTATTCGAAGAAATGGAGTACTGTTCTCAAATAACAAACAGGTTCAATACTCAATGGTAAACAGTTGTCACCGCCTTTTTATCCAATACGGCAGAAACAGCTTGTGCCATCAAGGGTCTGATATAGCTTTGAGTGTGGCTACTGTATGTAACAGTGATCCAAATCAGACATCACTATCTTATCCACTATACCCTTTCATCAGACAAGCAGCGGGTCATATAATTATGTGAATTTGGTTTGCTATATCGTTAGTTAAGAAGCTCTGCTCTTATACTTAACATTCTAGGAAAGAATTTATGAAGAATGCATACTCAGAAATAATGGTTTGTGTGAGTAGCAGTTCAGATTAGTTGAGTAGAAGAACGCAACAAACATTGAAAATAAAAGATAATAGGTAGGTCTCAAAGGAACTGCACACCTGTGACAGAATTGGATTTCTACCAAGTTGACAAATTCTGTAAACAAAATTCGGTTTGTTATCCTTGCTATAAATACATCATGGGGGAAGCCCACTTAAAGCTTTGACCGAAAACAGTGAGTACTAATTTGAAAAAAACGACTAAAATTCAGAAAAAGCGTTTTTGTCTTTAAATAACAATATGCCACTCTCCCTGGTTTCTTGTTGTTTCGGCTTTTGGCCTTGTATTAGTGGGATCATAATCGAAAAACTGACTTGGTAGAGAGGGTAAAAAATGTGAGCAATGATTCAGCTGATCTCAACCCCATAAAAAAATATGGGGACTATATCAGTCTATCATTGCTTTTCTGGTAACCTTCCGTCGGTGACCGAAGTGTCTCAAGTTGTTGTAACTTAACAAGTCTGCATATTCAGAACGCCCTCCTCCTAACTACAGAGGCGGGATACACATATTGACACAGGCAGTGCTCTTTCGGACGACTGGGAATATTGAGGAAGTACCTTGTGATTGGTGTTTACTGACATTTATTCTGCTTGACAAAGATAGTCGGTTGGAATGTATTCGTTACAAGTTTGCCCTTGGTAGGTTTGGCGCAAGCCACAACGCAGTACAATCAGGCCGTTATAAGTAAATGAATGGACAAATGAATAAATGGGGTTCAACGTGAACCAGGCATTTCGTATGGTTCCACAAAATCTTCACCTAATTTTAGCCGGCCTTTAAAAGTATGGCTTAAACACTGTGTTCACTTGATTTAAAAAATGTACATCGCCGATATTGTCAGGAGCCAATCACTTTGCTAACGGAGGGTTTCAGAGAAAGTTTAACGTCATCAACACAACTCAGTAAAAAAAACCTCCATGGAACTACAAACTCACGAGGTCAAATGCTGTAGTGCACAGAATGTGATCAGTATTTTGCTTTAAGAGGCAACCTTGAATGAATGACGAACAGCCGAAAGTATTCCTCAGCGAAGCCTGCATTTTATTTCGAGTCAAAAGTGAACAAACAGTTCATTACGATCTGCAATCCGAAACAAACAAAATGCTGGCACCCACCGGGTCACAACATTGTATACTAAACTAGTCATTTCGTTAATTCTAGCGCAAAACACCGTTTCGGATTGGTACTGATGTTCTGCTCTGGTAAGGTAATCCAAGCTCAGCAACACATGCAGAAGTCAACGACAAGTCATTGGTTAGCCAGAACACCTTGGCAAAAGTATCACTGAAGAAGATTTTCTCCGGAAGAGAAAAGTACTTGTTGATTATTAATCATTTTAGCGATGTTTTTGAAATCTATCTGGTGCCAACATGACAGATGAAATTAGACATGCCGCGCTGTCAATTTGCCCCAATATGGGCCACCAGAGAGGCTGTTTTCAAGTAGTTTACGGCAGTTCGACAGCTCAAAATCTCATGAAATTATTTAGAGATCTGACTTGTCAGTTTGTCAGCCCAGGCCATAGTAATTGGAATAACAGAATAGGGTTTGTTGTACAAGCTGTGGAAGGATTATTAATGAGGAAAAGGTCATCGTTAATTATCAAACCGATCATATGAGAGCGCTCATTCGGTTGATGGACAGTTTTGTAGGGTTCCAGAGCCATGACTCCAATCAGACTGCAAGCAGGACTGCTGAGATCTTTCTAAAAAGTCAACAGAAATGAATATTTCAACGACATTATTGTAATGATCGCGGATCAATTTATACTGGAAGCCGACAAACTTTGGAATCAAGCTCTCGAAAGCCGAGGAAGAGAAAAGGGATTAGAGTTATAAAAATAAGCAACACTGTGACCCGTAGGAATCGCGTCCTTTCGACAAACTGTTAGCAGAGAGAAAATTACTGATTTGGGAACGCCCGCGAGTGCCTATTAGGAATGTGCTCAATGCTAAGATGGACAACTGTAGGATGATAAGATGTGGTGAACGTTGTGGAGTGAACAATATAACTACGGGCGAACTCTAACCTCAAAGCAACCCAAGGTTATTAGTTCTTTTGAAAAGAGGCTAGCTGAACAGTCTACAGGACTGTGAAAGCTGCAGTCATTTGCGAGTGATGGTCTATTGATATAAACTGCGCCAACTGACTGACAAAAACTAGAACATTTGAAAGATATTTCTGCACGAATCAATTTACTAATCCATTTAGAGGTCATCCAAGGCCCGTTGGAGAAGTACATGCTGTTTTGAGCCAAATCTAATCAAGCATGGTAGATCCTGTTAAACTGATCGATATAAACTGGGCCCACAGACGAATACAATTCAAAGTTTAGTAGAAATACTATAACATCTGTTTAGTTTGTTTGGAAGCATGATAACTGAGCGTAACAGATAGCCGCAAGTCAAATCAGATATATACAAGGCTTCTTGGTCAACCAACAGTTGTCACCGATCGTCCTACAGATTTTCACTTTCTAGTACATACTACTTCATCGATTGCTTCATGCAAACGTAGGTGCTTGCTGTACGTTGCAATGTTGCTGATGTTTGTACTTGGATAGTGCAACCACAGCCATCTTCTTTCAGGGACCATAATCCTAGTCTTTATTTGGTTTGTTTGCATCTTACATCTCTCTAGGGGTTTATCACGACACTTATATCTCTGAACATCTGGAGATAAGCCTTTGAGAAACGGTCGATTCGCTGGCTTTCTGACAGCTTCAATTATCTTACGCCAGTGACGTTATCTGGATGGTCTCATACAGAAAACTGTCACTTAACGCACTTTGTTGCAATTTAAACCACAAGATTATGATGGATTGCGGACATTAAGATTCACCATGTCAAACTAGCCGTAATTTATATATGCTGTGTTTTCACCTATTGTAGTTCGTAATTTATCGATAAACGTAACCCAGTGACCCCGTGAAGCTAACTGTAAGAAATTACGAGAAAGTATGCACACGTCAAGTTGCATTTACTAAGAGCTACTTGGTACTTTAGTGTGACCGTACGGCTGAAACTCACACAATGGTCACCTATACTTTCAAATGCTTTTCAAGGACAGGCATGAAGAAAACTAGCATGGACGAAACGCCCAAAAATACATTTCTATCTCTGTCAAAATGTTTTAGTTTGCAAACCGAGTGGAGTAGATCAAGTATCGAAAGAGCACCTAATCACTTGTGTACCGTATAGCCTGAAGAAGGTTGAGGAAATCTATAACCTCTGTGAAAAACATAATACAATTGAGAAATTTAGGTATATCCAAGGCAATGCATATTACAATGCTAGTGAACATTCATGGTTTGTACGAAACAAATATAAGGATATTGTTACAAATTAATTGGTGAAACTTTTAGAGATAACGAACTTTACAGAGAAACAATGGTGTGTTGCTATAGGCAACGAGGTGAACGCCTTAAAAACAATGTATAACACACTGTAAAATTGTTGACTTTTAAAGAGTACGGTGCTCTGCGTCAAGGTGTTTAACGAGCTTTTTCGATGACCAACAAAATATGTTACTTATTGGTACTTCATGTTGCATTGATGTCCGAGGTAAACTGTATCACCTAGAGACCATCATTTAGAAGAGACCACCTGCTGCCATTCCTATCGGGAGTCTTTGTAGGGTATTATCGCGTACACAATGAGTTGAAGTTTTTGCGAACAAAAGAACAATATAGAACGTTTACGTTGAAACCCGGAAGTTTTTGCTGAAATACACGTAAGATTTAATAAAGCTTTGAAAATAATTGTATGGACAACACCTTCGTGAATTACAAAATTTCCACATAATATTTTTATTTAGAGCGGTTGCACAATCTTCTCGCGTCCACTATAAATTGATTATCTATACTCTAGTCGTTGAAACTATTTTCTCTATCGTTAATTATAAAATCGAGCGAAATATGGCAAAACTCTGGCAACCTCGTAATTATCTAATGTAGTATACTTCATTTTCAGAAACAAATCTCGCTTGTTTCCAAAAATTCTTCCACACTGTCCTAGTTAACATGACTGTCCAATAGTTAAAAAAATCTTTGTTTTTCATCTGAGCGTTTGGTCTCATAAATCAATAAATTTGCCTGAAATGTACGGCAAATTTCTGTCCACAATTGCAGTTTGTTCACTGCAGCAATGACTGAGCAACTAAAGGTAAACTGTAAATAAAATTTCAGCACTACTTAAGTCATGGAAATCTTTGGTTTATTACTGATAATGTTACATTGGGTGTGATGGTGAATTTGAGTATCACACTGCTCGAGCTCACACGGTAAAGAGTATTTCATCCAAAAGCGCGTTACATTTACCGCAAGTAATTGCTTAACGATAATTCAGAACAAATACGACGAAAGTCACACTAACCATCGATCAATAAAACTTGTAATCGCAGGTTGATGGTTGTGCTCAGTTACTACAAGTAATTAAAACAGCAGGATTAAAGAAACCTGGTTTCAATCGATCTGTTAAATCAGTTAGAAATTCAGGATTCTTAATCTCAGACATTCTAGGTCTGGTCTGGTAACTGCATAATCGGATATGTATCAAGCTTTGTGTACCCAAATTAGTCTTCAACATCTCCGACGTTTGCTGTTATTTCTACAGCACAATGCCATAAAACGCGATAGGTTAACTTGTTTCGTTCACATTCTTGTTCACTGTTCTACAATATTCTTGCTTTCTATTGACAAGCTCAATAGCAAAGTTCTGCCAGTGACTGTTAAATATCTAGTGATTCTTTTTGCGTTTAAATGCAATGAAGACAAACATGTTGGACTTTCTTGATGTTGTATCACGAAACGATTTCCTAACTTCCTTGCTATAGTGGGTTACAGCTTTATGAATGCGAACGACTAAAAATTTAACCTTTTCAGTTAGCGTGGATCGAGGTTTTGTCACTATGGCGTAATCAAGTTTTGAAACAATCTACTCCCATTACGGAAAGTCAGGAGTGGTTTTCCTCAGAAGAAATGTTTCTTACGTCAGTTGTAGTTGTTGTTTGATTGATGATAATTATCTCGTTTGGTTTATCCTTACCGTGCCACTTGTTTGCTGCATGACGTTTGTTTGAGACAGCTTTCATAAACACGGTTTATGTTCCCAAGTCGACTTCCAATTAATACCCGTTTACACATAAAACCTAAGACCTAATGAAACAACCGGAAGATTCTGCTTTATATTCACAACTAGGTCCGTATGTTTGGATTGTATGTATGAAAAAGCTTCAGAGAATGACCGTGATAGCTTAAGTTGATCCCGGAGAAATTTCCCCGCTACCAGTGTATTTTAATCTTTCTTTAATATGTAACTCCACTATGGCACCCGGGACAGTTGTACAATGCACAGTTGAGTACGGTTAACGAGTATCAACTCTTCAGTTGCAGGAAGAGTGTAAAACAATGTTTGAGCTTCGTTGGTTCTTATTCTTAGATATAGTATAGTTAACTAGCAGTGAGAACTCGGAAACTATTGGTGACAGCATCTCATATTGAGAGGTCTGTAATAAAGAACAACGGTTTGAAAAATACACAAACGATCAGTTTTGTGTACGTTAGGTTACCCTTGTCTAATATTGGAAAGTCAGTAGAAAATGGTATCACCTACTAATTTATGTTTTTATTCTTGCATTGAGATTTCTTTAACGAATAACTTCTCCCAAACGCCAGCATATATGGAGCCAGTAATAACTCCCCAATTATATAACAACAGAAAATCACGGGTTAATTGTGCAAATCAGCGATCGCTGAGACGTTCATTTGGGTAGTCACGAACAGTTCAACGTACACACATAAAATGACATCTATAACACGAGGTTTTACTGTGAACGTTCACGTTTCCAACTTTCAGGTTGTATATGTACACTTTAAATATACCCAGTGATAAGCCTGACCAACTCTAGCCCGTCACAACCACCCGCTGACAATTGATATGAAAAGAAATGCAGAAAAGTTGGACAAAACGTTTCACACTTTCATGAAAACAGTTCAGACCGCAGAACTGAGCTAATGTTCGCAGCTCTCATAACATGCTTGCAAATATAATATATGAACAATCTTAAAAGACCAAAATAAACTACCACAGGCAAGTCTTTTGGGGATAGTATCATGTAAAGTCACGTAGAAACACTTCGATTCTAAAAATATGTGATTTAAACCCTTTTGATTTTCTTTAAAGCTTATAGAAAATACCGTAAGCACCGTTTGTTGTTTTAACCATAAGTGTTTCCCTGCTATCAAAGTAATCACAACCAACTGTTTGCGTTACATTATTTCCTCATATGGACAAGTTCTTTCCATGTATGGTTCAGCATCACTTGGGTATGCCTTCATATATTAACCAATGTGTATACATGTTCACTAAATACAAAGTGTATTTAATTTAGCAGAGGTAGGTGGGTAACAGGGGACAAACTACTTATTAATCGGACCATAGAAAATGAACTGTCTGTTTATAGGTACAAAACAGAACGCCCACCGAATGAATATATCGTTTGAGCCAGTAAGAATTATATACCACATGAAAATTCAAAGCGTCTCGATAGAATATATCGATTTACGATAGCCACTATCGGGAAGATAAAGGAATTCTTAAGATAACGAAAGGTGATACGTTTTCAGTATAACTTGGATGATTTTAGTGACTTTTTGATTATTACGAATACATACGTATCACTCCTCATGACGAAATGTTAAATGAAAGCAAAAATGAAGTTGGTATTAAAGCGTGTGGTTCGTTACCATTTGGAATCAATTCATATGGAGAGATTACTTGAAATTTGGTTTGTTTCATTCAGATAGATTATTCCTTGTACGAAGAACACGTGACAAGACATTTACGGTAGGGTTATTGCATACACATAGCATTATGCAGTCACGATCTGTTGTGCGCAGGAAAAGGCCAAATTATGTCAATCTGGCTGAACCTTTTCGGCGACCTCTAGGATCTATAGTATAGATCATTCTTTCGTGTAGCTTGTTAACTAGGGGAATTGTTGGCATTATGTACACACATGTTACAAAATTGTAAAAGTATAAAAAATTCAAAATTGTTGTGCAGATTGTCGTTTATCAATTACCACAAAATTGAAACGAAGCAATAATTAAATATTCATGCGTTTTGGAGAACAACGTGAACTTACTTGATTACTGTTAACAAAATGCTAAGAAGCTGATGCTAAGGTTGTTGATCTTGTACAGAACATTGGTGTGAAGTCAAACCATTTGCATTATTTGTCGGGTATTATGTGTCTTACATTCATTTTTGAGATTACTGGACAACTTCCATCTACACGGTGATACAAATGGATAAGATATGCACCATCTGTATTGTTGAGAATTTTGAGCAACGAAGCAGAACTCATTCTCAGTAGTGTTCCGTGACCCTTCGCCTTATAAGAGATACGAGGTGAAAACTAGAGAACCAGAACTCTTGCATGGAGAGAAACAAGCTGCCTAAGAAAAAGCAACCGTGAAACTTTCTTTCTAAGAATGTACTTTTTTAAGTGTACTGAAGTTGGCGGTAGATTTCTCTTTTTTATTCTTGCCGCTGGAGAGTGGCAAGTTAAAGGAAAAATTATTATTGTGTACCGTTATCTGAATGAATGTTTTCGAAACATTTACCTCTATTTTAATGATTCCAATGACCACATTCGAAACGGAGAGATCGCTGTTCAGTCAACCGAACCACACTTCTAATGCATTCATCCGTATATGTCCCCTAATTATCTTGCTCAACTTGTCGTGTAAGCATTCACTACAATAACCTCTTTGCCCTAAATCTAAGGGGATGGGTTAAGTTACCAAAGCGGCTATATGAAGTCAGTTATACGAACGGCTGTTTTCTGTAATTCTCATTGAGCTTGTACAATTACGTGAGGCACATGCGTTTTATACATGAAAAATTAGAGCAAGTTAAATGTGTCATTAGAATCATAGACATGGGGCAGATCACAGACTGCTGGAGGGGAGTGGGAGTGTTGGTGACTGTGGTATTATCATTCGTGCCTGCCGTGAGACATGCATTCGGCGGTGTCAAGTGGTTCACGCATGCTTGGGTTTCAAGTGGCTGTGGAATAGTTGGCCTAGAGAGATGTAGGGCTTGCAAGAACTGTTTTTGGGCACACAAACGGGGGTTGTAGAGTCTGATGGCAATTGCCTCGGTTGTTGATAGTAGTCGCAATCTGACAGCTCTGGAGCGGGCTTGACAAACCTTGCAGATGACTCGGAAGGCTTCATCCGGCTCAATTCGATTACCAGTGTCAATTAGATTTCACTGGAAATGGACTTTATCAAACTGTTGCGAAGCCATTTTGGGAGGTGTTCACGAATCCTTTCCGATAGCCGCCTTGTGGTTCTCCCAACGTAACCGGCTTGACAACAACAAGTGAGAGAATAAACACAAAAAGACGAAAGATGCGGCTATGTTTATTCCGTCAGGACATGACACATCGTCTGACATGGAACACCCAACATGGTCAGCGGTATCAACTCCGTCTGCAACGTTAGTATCGGTGCCAACAGTACACTGCTGTGCTCGTTGTTTAGCACGGCTCACGAACACTGCCACAACAGTTAGTCAGCTTTTGTCACACAGTTCCGTACGACGCATCAATGACCAACCAATGTTATAAAGCATGCCGAACAACTCACCCCGTATTGACGTTGCTACACGGAATAAACGGTCCATCGGTGAGGATTTTCGACATAAGGACTTGTATACCTTCACTTCACAAGCAGATTGCAATCAGTAACCATTCACACAGCAACGCATCCGTTCATCATATCTCACAAGATTCCACCGTTTAAGATGGTAATTTTCAAAGAACAAAAACACCTACTCCGTTATCTGGATGTTGACATGTTCTAACATTTTAATTTGCAATTTTGTCATTTACGTAAAGTCGGTACACTGCTACGTATGTGACATACATGCATTTCTATTGCCATTACTCATCTTCCTAATATAAGTAACATGTACGCTAACATTATGCATCAATCTCAATCAAATCACTCCCCTCACTAAAGTACTAGCAGACGGAACAAAACAATTACTGGAGGAACAACATGAAAAGTAATGACAAGATTTACTAAAAAGTGGGAAAATATGAACTTCATTGTGTTGCCCAGAATATTAATTCGTGCGTTTTGGTCATACGAAATTCTGCAACTGAACCACAACAGTTAAACACATCTACAGAGTGGAAGTTACAAATGAAGAGATCGATTATGCGGACTATTTGAAGAAGCAAACTTCCATTGAATTTATGGGGTTTTATTCTCTAAATCACGTAAATATATTGAAATATGAAAATCATTAACATGCCTTGGAGGAGAGGAGATGAATGAAAAGCAATTGACATTAGCGTTATTTTTTCAAAAAGGCTTAGCTAGACAGACAAACAATATTTGGTCTAGAACGGTTGCAACCAGTTGCCAGCTTTAATCAGCCTCACTGAAAGAAAACCGTCTAAACTAAATTCAAATGAAGATACAACAGCAATTAAAGATAACAGCTTGCTAGAATGTCCTTTCACCTAAAGAGCTTTCCTGTGTCATTGAAACGTGACTAAGTAACCAATGATTCCAAAATTTCAATGGAGCTATCTCGAACATTTTCACAAACTCGATTTCGTTTTCACTTACATTTTAATCTTTAAACAAAAATTCAAAGTCGTTCAACCGATATTGTTAGCAATAACAAAATGTGTACAGATTGTGAACAAAATTCGCTCATTCCCAGTTTGCCTGTCTGCAATTTATGTACGCATGCCAAACTCTAAAATCCAAACAGATTAATAGCATGGGATAATATTTTATTTGCTTAAAACCTGTTTGAAGTAAATTTTCAAGTAAACTCTGATTCAAAAAACCTTCTTAACATTTGGGGTAAACACCACTTTCATTAACGTGCGGACGTCGATTTTGACTGTGCCCTTGATGTACTTTGATTCTTTTTATTAATAAAATGCGGAAATAAACTTCTTGTTGGGGATTTCAGACACGCACTCCATTCTACAGTTTAAAGAAAGACTGTTGTGTTTATAGGCAAAGTGGGTTTAGACATATTTAAAAGCTGCATTTATTGATTTGGCTATCGCTGTCCTACAGAACTGTTATGTACCGGCCAACGTATTTGTAATGTTCCCTGCAGGTAAGTGATGGATCAGACTGCTCCTGAGAACGTGCCAATCTGAAGCGGTTAAATTTGTGCCAAGCGTAAGATCTAAACTGGGCGTGTTGCGGCAAATGCAATTACGCAGTTTGTGACCACGAGGTTTTCCTCTCTTCCGTGAAGTGTTTAACCTAATCAGTCCATCTTTTGAGTGCAAGCTGACCACAGTGTGATTCAAATTAATTTGCCGAATTTTTCGTGTTGCTTCTATTTTCAGAGCATCAAATCAAACTTTCCTTTTCGAACCGTTTACACTATATTTTAGCATGTGCCCTTTGTGGAAATCGCTATCATAAATAAAAAATTAACTCCACTATTACTGGGGGCTTGTCGTCGAAGCAATAGGCTTGTATATGGTAGGATTACCTTAACGAAATATCTTTCTTCTTTTCATTGAAGCATTATTTTATTAGTCTAGTGATTCCAGGAAAAACTGCCGCTCACAAACGATAGTCGGTCGCTAAAGTACAATTAACAGCAACAACACTTGACCGACAGATACGGATGGTTTGGTGGGTCTCTACATTTAATGAAACCAGCTCTGTCGTATTCAAAGGTGTACTATGAATTCCTGAAGTGCGACCATCTTCCGAGCCAGTTTATCGACAAAGTGTCAGAGTTAAACAACTGAGTTGCTGTAGTTAAGGTCGTGAAAAGTAGCAACCGACTGTCCAGTCAAAACGCAAGGACGCTTGCCGCCCAATGTTAGTGGTAAAAACTGTTGTACCTCCACAAAATGGGTGTTGTTTTTCCAATAGATTGGGATTGCATGATTTTGTCGAGACTGTTATTGTTTTTTTTCACGATTCGGTTGCAAAGCACACAATACTTTCCACGGCCGGTGTTCAAACACTGACTGTGATTTTACGTTTTAGCTATGTTGACTCGTGGATGATTATTATGTGATTGTGGTAGAAAAGATGTACGTGATACTTCCATTATATCCACATTTAGATGACTGCCGATGGGCACTATCTTCGGAAAATGTATCAAGAATCTCAAGGCCAACACTTATTTTCGAAACGGGTTGACTGAAAATCTTTTTTCTGCTTTGCACAACCAGAAAGTATGACGATCATACTTCCACCTTCTCCAGGTTTTGATTTTCATTTTTCAAAAACACCCGTAGTGATGTTAGGAAACATTACTATAAATCCATGTCACTACGTCAATAAAATGAACAAAAATATATCCTGCACAATAAACCGTGCAGACCAGGGTCGTCGTAATACAAGCGGTTTAGATCACACAGGAATCCGTTTATTGAAAACAGAACACACTTTCAGCAAACTTTAACCGAGTTTAAGACGACACATAATGAAGCTCGGTTTGTACGGCAATAATACAACAGACGCGAAATAATTGTCATATTGTAATACGCACTAAAAGAACCATTCATCTCATACGGGGATAAACTCAATTTTAATGGTCAAATCTAAACTTTTGTTGTAACACGCTCATCCTTCCTGACGCGCTCGGTGTTTTTTTCCACTGTTTATTATTCTTCAAATGTTTACACGAGCAAGAAACCAGTTCGAAAGTTTACTTGAGCTTTAAAAACGTATCATGTTACTATTAACTCTCTCTGATAAGGAAGAGACTAAAAGTGGCCACAACATGATTTAACGTGAAATTCAATGATGGTAGCAATGTTAATTTACAAAATATCACTTTAAAACGTATATTACTTCCCCCGCCAATCAGATCGTGTATATATATTCATATATATATATATCCACAGCCCACATTGTTCCCGTTAGATTAACCACTGTTAAATTTCAAACTGCCGTATTGTAGTAACTATTACACAGTAAAAACCAGGTACCACAGCGCATCCATTTCTATCAATGTGTGTTTTCGAGACAGTGTCTACCGTATGTATTACAATCCCCCTAGACTATGTACGTGTGTGTGTGCTATGTATATACTTGTACTTCAAAGTTTATCCTGCGAGTTGATAATCAAAAGTTAGACGGAGAAATATCGCACGAACAAGGTAAATGTGTTTAGTCCAGACTGTCGCAGACCACATTACATGAACGGAAGTTCTCACTCTCTAGAGTGAACCGAAATATCTGATCAGCAAAGCGGATAGGTTATCAGTGAGCAATTGTATAGACCATTTAGAAAATTAAGGGATGTTATGGGAACTAAAAGATTCATACCTGAGGTTGTGGGCAATGAAATACTTTTGTGTTATTTGACATGCACAGGCATTGTCTGTGGATGCAGAGAAATAGTTTGACCCGCTAGACGAATCTGGGGGTATGTGCAAAAAATTACTCCGTACTAATTACAAATTAATTTCTGATCTGTGATAAGGCAAAAGTCGAAGGTGTTGCTACGAGGAAAATCATGTCACTTGTCTCATCTATTAGACTTGACTTCGTCATTGCATTTTAGCATGCACTATCTATGCCTAATCGGTGAGGATGAAATTTCAAGCCTTTTTTGCCTGGACTAATTCGATTGGTAACCTCGTGAATAAAACTTGTGGAATCGGTTGTAAATGGCCCCGAGGGATGTATCGTTGAATATAAAGGACGGTGAAACTTGAATATATACGTCATTAAATGTCAAGCCGGATGAGGGTGTGCACAAGTTCGACAAGTTTTGGGAGAATTCAGTCTGGCTAACCTATTGAACCATAAGATCTGGGAGTAAATACAAAGTTAGTAGGTTCGTAACAAACAATAATTTCAGCACTTATCTCAAAATAAAAATGTAGCTTCGCAAACCAACGGAAATTTGTGATTTGTACTCGACTGATACGTCATGACCACTTGGAGTGAACAAATCAGCTATTCTGTTTCCATTCAAAATTGTAGTAAAACATGTGTGTAGCTCATTATTAGTCGATGACACACTTATGAGTAGTCCTTTGAGTATCCTCAACAACAGAACAATAACATAGAGGTCAACATATTATCGTCGTTAGCTTGTGGATTGAAATTGAACTCCAGGCCCGGCCAGTATAACAAATAACTGATTAGCTCTAACGGAAGCAAAACTGAAGTCCTGGAGTTCGTTTTGAAACGGATCAACACGATATTTTTCAATGAATACGAAGTCGCAGATCAAGGGTTTTTCACTGTTTAACTTCAAATTGGCAAACTGTTTTTATTGTCGTCAACTGAAAGGCGGAAATATTACACGAGAGTTCTATGTATTTTGAGCAGTCCTTTGCGGATAACTGGCCGATCGTATAAGCCGGTTGGTTGAGAAACCTTCGTTAAGGTTGTGGCACCGACTAAGCAACGAACAGTGGTTTAACGTTCAATCTTGTTGCGACAGATTAAATGTAAAAATAACTGCCACATTAACTTTAAAACTCAGTCCTAAAAGAGGTCGCGGTCTACGTTTGTGCTACAATTATACAATAACTGTTCCAAAATTTGAGTTTATCTGGTGGTATGTCAGGACGGAATGGTGCTGCTTTGAACTTCTCGGTTACCTTAATGTAGCCTCGGTAAAGTCATAAGCTATGTGACTGACCTTAATCACGCACTGCTTACGGTTTGCCTTCGTGTTCGTGTTCTAGGTCATTTAAATGGTTAACGTTGTTTGATTTGTCGTACATGTGCCTACTGGAGGTGCCAACGCAATCTGATATCAATTTAGGAAGATATAATACTAGTCTGTTTAAAACACTCTGTGGATCAACGGTTTGAAAGTTTTGTTGTATTACTTCGTCATTCGTATCGGTGATGAACCAACTCCACCTGAATTGTGTTCTGGAGGATAGGAATTTTAAAATTAACACCTAATAACACCCCGGAACTGATTTGATTTAATTTGAATGGATTGCCGTTGTAGTAACGAACCAATGAAACTGAGTACTCGCGCAAGATTTCATTAAATTCACCCTCGCTATACTTGGGACGATTAGCTGATATGCTGTAAGGGATTATGAAGAGAACATACATTGATTTAGGCATAGATTTCAATTGACCGATTATCATATGGTGAAACATTTGTACTTATCAAGAAGTCCCTACGGCTGTGCATGTAGGAATGACTAAATGTAAGTTTTACTCAGCGTACAAAACAGATCACTTTGACAGACGCACAGTGTAAATTCAATTTTGAATATAATAACCGTGTTTTGCTCACCGACTTGCTTTATCTAACATTGGCGAAGGATACTAGACAAATACTTAGTGATCTCATTAAATAAACCTTGCCTGAAAGCGTTTGGGCAGCACGCCAGGCGATATGTGCGCTAGCAGACACCCTCTCCGGGGACTTATCGGCTAACAACTAATTGTTGATACTGTATCACCTGACAATATTAGGCTCTTCACAGCTGACAGTTTTTTCATTCCTTTTCGATTCTCAATATTTTCCATCCCGGCTTTTGTGTCTTGCATAAAGTAGATTGGCGGAATGGTTGTTCCAAGTTGGATAATACACTTAAGAGATGCTTTGACCGTATACTGAATTGAACTGGATGTATATAATGTATGTATTTTATAAAACTAGATCCTTCGCACTCAAATGGTTTTTGGGACAGAGCCTTTAGCATCTGCGCGCCAGATACGATTCAGCTGGAGTTTTGTCTTAAGTAAAATCTAATGAAAAACGGGTTTCCTTAGCAGTTGATCGATATCCACATCGAGCAGAAGGACAAAGTAACCTCATGTATTCGACTGCTACCAAAAAAGCATTAGTCTTTTTGTTATTGAAAGGAGATCCTATGAAGAGTGACTAGTAATAGTGTGGCTGTATCTAACATAACTTACTGAGAAGCTAAACAATCATACTCGAGAGCAATATCTATTTGGTTACACTGACTCTCGTGTTGTTTACCGGCCCACTGATGGTTAACGGTATAGCATCATCAGTAGAACCGATCGGCAGTTGTCATAGCTAACTGTTGAGCGTACCCTGAACGAAGTATTGTAACAAAGCAACTAAGGATGGACAAAGATTTGTAAGGATTTAACTACAGGGGCAAACAAACTGATGTCACCGACACGTTTCGAGTATTGTTATACCCGCGAACCTCAACAATGCTGCAGTTCATTGAAGTAACTATATTCAAAACTCATCAGCCAGTTTTGTGCATAAGATTTGTGGATGCTAGAGACTAACTTACTATAACCAACGGTTACAATCGACCAGGAGAGTTGTTTAATTTAGGTTAACAAAAAGTGGCATACTACATAATAAGTAAACTTTTCAGTTCAGGTCACTGTAGATCATTTTTTAATACCTAATCTTGAAAACAAAATAATTTTTGTTTGAGCAGAGGTTACTCACCGGGATTTTGAAACAGGTGAGCAATGGAAAGTGAGATATGCTTTCAAAGATGAGCTCTGGAAGAATGCTTTGTAATCAGCTTAAGACGGATGGCAGGGGCCCAGATTTACAGCTCTACTAGGCATACTGATTATTAATGAGTGGTAGAGGATTTCAGGTTTTCATATACATGGATCATATACATGATCACAGCTGTCGCGTTCTCATAGAAAGTAGTTGTGTTCAAATATGATAATTCGCTCGTGCCTAATGTGTGTTCAGTGGTGCAGTAGTGAACACGGTTGACTCATGAAAAGCGTAGCCGAAGTTCTAATCCCGGCCGTGGCAAGGATATGCACTACTGATGAGCTCTAATGAGAGCGAAACTCGAGTCTAGTGCTTGTTTTCGAAAGCGGCCAACTGAAAACTCTTTTAAATCGTTCCATTCAATAGACATTTTGATATGTCGGAAAGAAAATCGACCAAGACATGGAAAAGAATATATATCCGTGATCAAAACTGTAATCTTATCACCAAAATGAGCATAAATATGAATGAAGTGCATTGACTATCGTGATGGTGCAAGTTAAAAGAAAAAGATAGCCATGTGCAAAGAAGAGCAAGTAATCAAAATGGAAGTAAATACATAAATTAAAAAAACTGCTTTGTTAGCTAGCCGAATGTAGGAAGCCACTCTAGACGACGGTTTCCGGAAGTTTATATTACCGTCGTTTTCTTGTGAAATACAAAATAGATGAAAGACATGTGTGCGACACGCTTGAATCAAATTTCTCAAATATCTCAAAGCCAAAAGACTGATACTCAGGGAGGTGAATTTACGTGATAACACTAACAATATAAAAAGTGTTTCGGCAAATAGTCGACTATACAATTCCCTACCAGACTAATACTGAACTGAGTCATATATCTGACAGTTGAGTACTCCGAACACTTGTGTCAGTGGATACACGCGAGGCGGAATTGCATCTAACCGGACGTGGAATGAGAGACCCGCGATGGAGGCTCTTGTTCATAGGCTGACCTGCCACTTTGTCCTCGGAATTTTTATCCACCCGGAAGGGAGCCAGGGCTTCCGCTTGTACTGAGTTCGGCTCTCGGGTGGCGTAAGGTCGGTTGGCTACACTGTTTGGGACTTTTTGGGTGTTTGGTAATTTAGGGGCATCGTCTGGTGATTGCAACCCGTCTGACCTGGACGAACGGCTGTTGGTTCGTGGTGTTTTATCGTTTTTCTTCAAGGTGTTTGTAGATGGTTTTGCAGAAGTCTTTGTCAAAGTGGGTTTGTTGTTGGCCATACGCAGATAGGGTTGAACAGACTGTCGACGTGTGTTCAAAAGTCTACCATCATTTTTCGGGGTTGTATCGGTACGTTTCACTTGGTGACTCAGTGTTCGTAGATCATCGATGGATTTAGACAAACTAGTTTGCAGCTTGTTAGAACCATGTTGTTTCGAAGATTTCGATGAGGACAAAATAGACCGAACGGATGATTTAGTGTTATTATTTATCTTACCACACTGATCAACAGCCTCTGTTGTACCCGCAGTCTGTTTACCTCGCTTCACAGCCTTTGCAACAGCGGAGTTACTTTGAACATTTCGAACGAAAGATGCGGTGTTAGGGCTTGCGTTCACAGTGAATTTACGCTCGCTAGAAATACAAGCAGTTTGTGCCCTGAGTGAACTATTTTGTGGTTGCTGCTTCAACGAAGAATATAGGGAGGCCGGAGACTTGGATGAATTTTCCACTTGACTGGAGTTACTTCGGCTCGGTTTGCTGACCTCCTAGTGGAAGAAGAAAGAAATATTTTCGGATTGGTGTTTTTCATTTAAAACATTTTCACCGATTAGTTAACCACTTTCTAGATATAAGTTCTGCCAATAATCTCACTGGATGCAAGTCTCGTTGACAATAAGCGAGTAGCAAAAATAAGGCTAGCAGTCATGTGAGAGAGTTAAATATCATAGTTTGTTTGCCAATCGGTTAGAACAAACAGAAAAACGGAATAAACTCGATAACCAAATAAAATCAGCATACTATAAAGACTTGCTCAAATCACCTCAAGGATTTTTTCTGTTTGTACATGTTTAAGATCTTTTGTTTTTCTCACACCGTCCACAAAATAATCACCTCCAGTTTCGAGACAGGAAGGGCCACGATCAGTGGTCAGCCTTGGACCAGTCTGGCTCATTATTCGTGGCGGACTTCTTTTAACAGCAGTCAGACTTCCTTGTCCTCGAATCGGACTATCTGATGAACAGGCTGCCATGTTTGGATTGGACGAATTCACAGAAGCCAGAACATCCTCCACATTTGACGAATCTATCGTACTCGTGGTGGTAGAAGTTGACAATGGCATCTCGGGGGGGACTCGACAATTCGCTGATAAAATGGAATGCATAACAAAAAAATGGTCCCATAGAATACAATCACCTGCCAAGTGTGTCCAGGTTGGTACAACTACAGCCCTAATTTAACCAGAAGTTACCCACACTTGAAAATCAAGTAAGAAGTTATTTGCAAACAAACAGCCATGCACCTGATGAATGAAGGTGGCTTAAACAGTTGAAACAAGTACAGTTTGCACGCATTTCTATGTACGCGGTTACTTTCGTGTCGGACCTGATATTAAAATGGCTCAAGATGCGCGACAGCAGGTAGCTTTGCTTAGAGAATTGGCTGACCCGTGAGTGACTGCTGCTGGTAGCAGACCGGCTGTTCTTAACGTCAACTCTCGAGGTTTCCTATTCCATTAGTGACAACTCTGTATTAACCTCACTCGGTAGAAAATTACGTTAAATAACCCATTGTATCTGGCACACGTTACAACTGCCCAGATTAAACGACCCAGGTGTTGAGGGCTGTGTGTACCGTTAGTTGACGTTTTTTCGTAGTTTTCACTTTATCGGTCAACCATAAGCTTGAAAGCTTGGTTCGTTGCCGATGTTACCTTTATTGCAGATCACTAGAACCAATCCTGCAAACAACAGATTGAGTTTTTATACTAGTAATAGAGCCTACCAAGGCCAGTAATGTATTGAGACCATTAACATAAACACTGTAAAGTTGCCGATCTGACAAGCAGGATCTCCCTCCAGACTGAACTCACAATCCTTTTGCCCTAAGATATACAATTGCCGGCCGGAAAGTGACAGTCATTTACGCCGGTAAAGTGACCGGTAACAGCACAAACTTCTCTTGGCCACAACTGCTGATTTTCATTTAAGATTGCCAGCTTGGTTGAAAACCAGCCACCCAAGATGCATTCCACACCAGCGTTGACAGTTCATACCCGATTAACTGGCTAAAACAAACTTTACCTTTCGGGAAATATATCATTTGGTCTTTGGCAGATAGCATGCCAAGAAAGACTGATGTATGCTGATGCGAATGAGATGATCAATGGTTTAATGAGAAGTAGTTGGGAAACATCAACTCAACCACTCGTTTCGGGTTAAACAGCATACATTGAGTCACAGGTGTCACATTCGGATGAACCTTCCAGTCCTCATCAATCTAGCATAGTGCTTAGCAGGTTTAATGAAGTCGAAGGTTTCGACCTGTCTCGGGAGTCCTAACCGCCGGGTTATCGATTGAAGTTAACAGTCAGTAATCAAATCTTCTATGCAGACGATCGGGCAACCAGATCATTACTCACAAGAGAAAATGGTTTTGATCAAGTCAGTTGTGCCTGCTGTGGAGTCAATAATGTGGTGGTCAACAAGATAGACCCATGAAAGTATGGCTGAAGTTCTAATAGTAATAGTATGCACTACTAATTGGCTCTTACAGGAACAAGACTCGAGTCTAGTGCTTCTTTTCGAAAGAAACAGACTGGAAAGTTTGTCCGAATGCAAAGGCTGCGATCAAATATGTTATGTTTAACATGAAGTTAAAAAAACAATGATATATTGCTTCCAGTTGGTTAGGCCAATGTTCAACAATAGAAAAAGTAAACATGTAGTAAATGGCGGATGGTTTTGGATGCTAGGTTACAGCCAGCTAACCAACGTTAAGAGTTCTTCCACATAAAGGACGGAAATGCAGATGAAGAACTAAACAGATGAAACTAAGAAGCACGCCTTCGGAAAGTTGTCGCAAAATGTCTCGTGCTTTCTCCGAACTACACACTGCACCGAATCACACACGAAAAACTTGGCCAGCAATATGCTAAGATGAAAAACTAAAGAATTTCGTTGTGACTAAAGTTAAAATGACTGCTCGTTCTAGATGATGAGAAGAAAATTATTATTTTTCTAGGAATCAATATGAAGTGGTTACTTGTTAGAATAAAATCAGTCCGAAACGGTTCGTGGATTTTGACTGAACTTGTGATTAGCCTTCTGTGATAACAATTTTTGGGCTCCGTACTTCGCTAATTTTAAATTTGCGACGATCTTAAAGGGGCCATATAAAGTCGAAAGAAGACATTTTTGCGGATATGCCTTTATTTGGTCATTTACTAACGCACACTACACCGTACGGTCTGAACTGATGAGTCACTCGTCAGTTCACGGGGAACTATCTACAAGCCAAGTGTGATTGTTAATGTCGTGTTTTTGTAATGTTTAATGCTCTTCCATAATCAGAATGTGAGTGAGCCTACAACAAAGTCTAGTCCGTAGCATTTAGTTAACGTGAACACAAAATCGATACAATCGGTAACCATGTAAGAAAAATCACAGTAATTGAATGCACACCGACTGAAGTGACTCAAATTAATTAATGTCCTATAAATCATTTATGCTTGGACTGATACGACGAAAGCTGGAACACAGCAAATACGAACAAGATTCCCAGTTCGTAGACATCTTCTATGAACAGAAAGCTTATCAAATTTGGCTTTTGTGTATAACTCCACTTTCAAGTCGAGACTGAACCAAGGAAGGCGAACCATCAAGGTTCACAACGCGTATCGGAAGTAAACGGTGAGTTGAAAAATTATAACAAAATCTCTTGAGATAATTACTTGAGACAATTTTTGTTGATAGAATAATAAATATTTAAATGTAAATCACCCGTAAGACACTGTTTGCAAGTCGACTATCAAGAAAAGGGTGCTGAAGCAATGAAATACTGTAAATAGTTGGAAATTTTGTAAAAGCGACCTGTGATGAAAGCGTAACTGGAATTCAATCAACTCACGAGGATTCGTTTTGCGGCATTCATCATATTTAGCCAGAAAATGATTCAAAGTGTCCCAACCGCCACCGACGCGGACCATCACATGACTCCGAAGGATCTGTACGAGGTAGACAGTGAGCAATGTTTGATGATGTTTTGGTCAAAAAGTGGTAACTTGATATGTATACACGCATAGACAAAAACTGTTTTATACGTTCAAACCCAAAAATATGTGAGTGATTGTCAGTACATAGTCCAGTGCCATTCAAAGGCCGTAAACAGCAGTCTAAGATCTATATGGTGTTTTGTAAAACACTATCAGTTGGGTCCAATATCTGTGGAGAAAATCGAGATACATAAAGCCCAACGAAGTTCCAATGCACCAGAAAAGTGCAATTTTGGCACTGTATAATAAAAACATCCAATGGTATGTGGACACGGCTACCAGTTCTATGAGAACATACGCACAATCATCTTAAAAGAGAAGAACGATATAAATCATACCGGGAATTCATCGATAAAAACGTATCAGAAAGATTACACAGCAGGTCAAAGATAACATTGCCGATGTCGGAGTACTCAGTTTGTGGAGTGAAAAGCTTTAAAAAGATCGGATACATAAAGTGTGTAGAAATGAACCTAGTAATTTACAATAAAATTAGGGATAAATAGAATAGAACAGGACAACCAGTGAGGATGAGTCGCATTTACATAGATATTAGATAAAGCTCATAATGAGTCTAACGGCCTCGGCGGAAGGTCCAGCAAAACAACTGGAAAACAGTGTAACTGCAGGAAGAAACCGCAACTAGACATCAGCAAATACTAAATTAAATATGGCTATATTTACAACAGTATTTAACCGGTAGGTGAAATTGATTGGTTTCAGAATTTGGAAATAAACACTGATGTGAAGGAACCAGCAGAGGCTAGAAAAAGATGCAACCAAGAGAGTTGTTTGCCGACTATCCCAACATGAGTCAAAATTAACAGTTATTGTTGCAAAATTGATGGATACTTCAATATCAGATAAGGTTCTAACAGAATACACAGCTTACAGGGTGGAATAGGTTTAAGCGGTCTCGGAACTGGTTTATGATGTATCGGATTATGCTACTAACATTCCATGTCCGAAAACGACGCTGCCAACACAATTCGAAAAACCTGTTTGTAAACCGAACACGGCAGTACAGAAACAATAGTAACTCGAATAACATCGTGTTTGTTAAGGTGAGTGAGCTGACACTATTGAAATGCGCACTCAAATAATCGTTGCATAAGATATTTTGCAATAGATCGCACCAACTATGGGGTGCAGTCGAATCGGGTCAAGATCCTTTGCTTCTCTTCACTGGAATAGGTGTTAAATCCGGATTGATTTGACTCTGCTTAAATTAATGCTGATCCGAAAGTGTAAAGCGCTGTCTGTGTTTTCTTTCAAAAGACCGCACTTCACACGTAAATTCATATAGTACTTCTGCTCACGAACACGTTTCAGCAGTCCATAGGTTCTGGTGTTCTACGTGGCAACTAGTCGGAGGTATGGATTGTTATGATATGAACAACATTCACCTTTGGTCGCTACTAATGTGTTCAGTCAAACACTTTGTCTAACCTACCTTGAAATAAAGTCATACAGTAAGCTTTTATTTATAGCACGTATCCTTTTCCTCAAGGGGCTTAAAAATATGAAAATATGTTTTTGTGGGCTACTTTATTGTTAATGGTCGTTTAGATATACCCAATATGTCGAGCCTGACCAACAAGAGAGCTCCATTTGAGTTCCCGATCAGATTAGACTGGTACACTTATCTCGAGTTCTGGCTATTGCAGACTCCGAGTTAAATGGCTACGTCGCTCCAGCTACCTGGATTTTATCCCAACATGGATGTTTCGTTCAACCGAAAATTTCATTCATTCAGGAACACAGTCAAGTTGCCGTGAAGGCTCATTGTAACACGAGGAAAAGCCCTAGGGGTCATTAGCCATACTGATCAGCAACATGAACTCACTTTAATCTTCCACGTTTTGTAACATCACAAAGTTCATAGGTTTAGTGAAATTACAAAAACTTTCAATAGCACCGACTAAATTTCTAATTGTGAGCACAAAAACAGAGACCCGTTACCTGCTGATAGAATTAATGTTCTATGTAGAAAGTTCTACAGTTGTTCATACACTGAACAGAACAGGTAAGAGAACAAAAATGTGAATTAACTATCATCCATATGATTTACAAGACCTCAACGAAACCATGTTGATTACTAAACTTTCACCAATTTTCACCTCAGTTTAAACACAGTTCACGAAATTGATTTGGAGATGTCACGGTATTCAGACGAAAGTCAGAAAATTACACGGTGGCGTACGTTAAAATGGCGACCCCGGAATTTCTGACGTACGACAGCTGACAGTAGACACCAAACTAACTTGTAATATTGACTGGAACGATAAACCATTAAAGTGACCAAATACTACCTAGCCTAGGATCAAGTAGCTTTTATTCTTGCAAGTATGAGTGACTCTCGGGCGGGCTTATCTCCTTCGTTGATTAGTGTTCATTTTTGTCTGGGTTTTCAAATGCTCTCGCTCTACGGTAATTATCATTCAGGAGATAATTTTGACTCACATTATCTCATATCTGACATGGGGCAGATTGTTTACAGTTCAATGCACAGATTTATTTTTAACTTGCCATAGCTAGCCTCAATTTTGTGGATGTAGGCATATTTGCATATTCTGAGGAAGCAATAACATTATAAACTGTTATGAGAAGTTAACATTTTTTATAAACCCGTTAACGTAACATTCATTTCCGTAAACAAAGTTTGCGCGTCACTGAACATAATTATCTAATTCTTTCGTTGTTAATTTCATACACACTGAAGTCTGCTAATAGGATTGGTATATTTATACTCCAGCACTCTGTCCATTTCCGATAAGGTTCAGCTGCCACCGCCGTTTTGACATGTGATCATCGATTTCTCATTACTATTGACCGTTGACTGCAAGCTGAGCAAAGATTCTATCATTGGTCCTGAACCGAGACTTCAAACGAACGCACATAACATGCCAATTTGAGCATGTATGATGTACACCATTTCATCATTGTACACGACCAGTTATGTTTATCAAGAGCAAAGATGCCCTAGCAAGTTTGTGTCGACATCCAATCCGAACAACTGTTGCATTCGTGCTAGCTTAAGTGTTTCAACACACGGGGAAGCTAAACGTATTGATTGTGCACTATTATTTCTTGTGAACATACAAGGTAGTCACCTCTTGCTAAAATTTATCAAATATCACTATTATGTCACATAAGCCAAAGGTTACCTGAAAATGGCGAAAAGTACGGAGAAACAACGGGTGATATTTCTTGCTTCTGCAACCGAATTGGCAACCATTTTTAATTGTAGTGACGAAATGAACCAAATGTATGATTCCGTATCAGTGTAACCGATTATATTATCAACCGTTATCGTATTGGTTTTGCAGCTAACAAGCTTTCTACATACTTTCTTCATCAACCCACTTTTTCTGCTGTAAACTCTTCTTGTTATATGACAGAAACATGTTCACGTAGGTCACCCAACGACAGTTCGACAAAATGACAACTGACCCGTGACGTCAACAATACAAACGACGTATAGCCAATCAGGAAATTTGGAACATTAGTGATTGTTAACCTGAACAGAACTTCCCCTAATTACCGCAAACAAACAATAAGTCGGTGGAAATGATTGGGCTAAACCACCGACATGTGTGCAGGATGGCGATATGCACATATGTCGCTCCCATAGAAATACGTTTTTGTCCAAATCCAATACTTGGTTCATTTCTATTTTGAGAATTACACAACATAGTGCATGACCGAAGTGCACTTCCAGAGCGAAAGCACTCTTGTGCCAACCATAAACCGGTAACTACTTTGCAATTGATAAAACGGTTTAACAGCTATGTTTTAGGGTTGGTACAAAGCACTTTCGAGAGGATGAGGGCACCTGGGAATCAAATGTTTACTTCCTTTACAGATGCAGCCCAAGATAAACAAACAACCCGTATTTATATACGACTAGATGCATATTTTCAGTAAATTAGGAGAGCGAGAAACCGGTGAGGTGATATTATGCGGAGCGACTGACGCCATCTTGATTGAATTCTAGGACAGTTTAGTTGACAACAAAGTTAGTTAGTAAGCGAGAACGTTGTAGTATTTCTCACACTGAACAAAGTTGGTCTTACCGCTTGGATTTTCATCAGAAGCTCTGTGGTAGTTTTGGTTATTTCAGACAGGAATGGCTCAAGAATCATGACAAACACTGAGCTCGATTAAACTCTGACTGTCGACGATTGCAGCGTTGTAAATTACCGGCGTATGACGGAAATAAGTAGGTGTATCTGAGATCTGATTGAGTGTACATCTACTTTTAATGCATGGTTGATCAATTTTTAATGATTTCGCTACTCTGGTGTGTATTTTTAGGCTAGATCGGTTCTACCAGAATGATAGGAGCACGAATCCGTGCACCGGTTCCGAAGAAGCAGTGTGTTATATTGATCCGTTATGTAATCGATTGGTTCAAGTAATCCAGTTGATTGTATAATATTATAAGCAGGTGGACGATTAGCAGTACAAAGAACTTTGATGTATGAAAACAAAAATGGTTATAGTTGATTAAATGCCTGAGGTTTTCCCGAGACAGACGGTTAATTTATCTTCCGTGCTAACAAATGATTAGCAAATAACCCCAAATATTTTCATGGTATGAGTATAACAGCTTTTACGATTGAATCTTCACATGAGTAATTGGAATTCTCACAGCAGTGACGTGGTTCACACTACTTTTAAGTGGTTGACAGCCAATGACAGAACATATCGAGTAAAATGAACTAACCTGCAACAAACAAATCGTTCAAACAAGTTGATTAAAAGTATCATCAACTACATGCTGCTTACTTAAACTTCACCACGCAAATTTTCCACATTTTTTATCCAACCGGAAAACGTCATCGACCAACCAAACCTCCAATGAATCTAGGCCCTTTCAATAACTCACTCATTCATACCAAACTCCCTGGGTGGTGGAAACGGCAGGTTGCACTGAAAATAACCGCTGTAGTTTGATTTATCTTGCTCAGAAATCGTCGGTGGTATCTGGGTGCACGTGTGCGTGCACCTAGATGTGCACCTTGCCAGTATTGGGGTCGACTGCAATATTCACGATGGCGGTGTCTCCAAAACGGGTGTATTCATTCAATGGAGGTCTGGTGAAATCGAAACCCTCTGTTGTTCTCAAATTTTCATTTTGGCCTGTCGGTGGGGTCGAACCAGAGATGTGGTGGGGACCACTATGGTAAGATCAGCTGTAGAGTCAGTGCGAGTACGCTGCCCCCCGCCTACTGTCCAGTTGGCAGGCTATTCGCGTAAGTTTGGTATCGAGATGTTTTGACCAACGAAAAGCTTATCTCTAGGCGTACCTCCATGTTGAATTATTCAAACGAAGCTGGACGATAAGAGTCAACACAGTCTGTTGATTTAATGTAACCGTAATGAATGTGTGTTGTGGGTGAGTCACATTGGCGATCTCGAAACACCTAAACAAACCAGGTATCCCCGTTCAAGTACACACACAGGTTTAATATCTTGGTGGACCACTGCGTCCAAAATGACTCACGATGCAATCACTCAGGAGCTGCGCTTCCAATAGGCACATATACCATACTGAGTTTTAGAATGTCACATTACGTCGGTAACTAGTGTCCTATGGAGGTATCCTCCACCCGCTTTGCAATGTGAAGTGCTTAGTGTAGTAACTTTTCTTGTCACAAATACATCAAAAACGTATCCTTCAAAAATCACAACCAACAGAACACACTAAACGCACGCACAGGTGTGGACTGTTGCTGTGACAATCAAATTGTTCACCAATAATCAGCATAACCCATGAAGTACAGCATTACAAAATCTCAGAACGAAGAAAGCCACAAGTACGTAGTTTTTACGCAACTGATTAGCAATTCTAATAGTTTTGGACATTCCCCAATTCTTTTCCTCTCGCTTCAGGTGTTAACCTATAGATAAAAGAAACAAAGTGATAGACAAATCTGGGTTTTACACACAATGGAAACAAGAAAGGCGTGAAATGGTGACGGACGTACTCAGTATGTAAGCTTGTAGAAATAACCTCTACCTTGTGCGAATCGTTATAAGCCTAAGAAACATCCCGGAAAATGAACAGGAATCATTAAGACGAGACGCCAAACAAAAACTGATGATTAGTAAGGGAACTGATCACCATTTATATGTGGCCACAGCTTTCGTATTCCTATAAACTTTACAGTCAACCATCAAACTCGAGTTTCACTCTTATTGTAGCTCGTCGGTACTGCATAGTTTTGCCATGGCTGGGTACCAAACACACATTATCACAAGGCAATAGTTTTGACAACTGCGTCGCTGATTTCACTTTATCAACTAGAAAAGTCCAGCTACATTCTTTTGAGATTAGTGCTCACATCGTCTGAATGTCTTGACACAGCAAATGACCTTATGAGTACGGCCACTCCTTAATTTGAACTTACGCATTTTTTTTTAGGAAAGCACGTTGAGATGCGAATTTTTCAGTTGCTAAAGTCTGGTCTCACATGACCGTCTTATACATGAAGTGAAGCAGCATCTTCCAACTGAGTAGATGTGTCAATGCGGTAATTTTTCACTTATGCAGGAAATCCCATTTCCTTTATTAGAATGTTTGTATCATTTTGTGTCTTTGAGAGATTTAGCCCGATAGACCGAATATCATTGCCAACGTTCGCGAAAAACCCTTTCGTTTCACCATTTGCGATACTCAGTACATTTTAAGAGGGTATATAGTACATACTGGCAAAATCTAGGAGAAACCCGTGGGTGTAAAACGTACTTGGTCTGAAATCAAGATAAAACGATCGATTCATAGGCGTTTGAATGTTGCTTATCGAACCACCACTAAACTTCGCCTGTACAAGTTTGATCGTTGAGGACAGACTAGGACAACACTAGTTTGAACTGGTATTGTGAGCCAAGAACACGGATAGCGGAAAGGTTGTTTATCTAGGAAACTAACACCCATTAAGTGCTCAAACAAGACAAGTAACAAAAACATTCATCTGTATATGGCTATCTTCCTAGAAGGTCCCGGTTGCCACAGACGCTAATGCCCAGCTCCTTTGTGTAGCCAGAACTATTCCATGGCATACTGTACTGTCGAGTTGGTGAGATCTTACTTCCCGTGTTTTTCCTGCAGCTACTTTGACAACAAAATCCATGCTGTCGCCCCACTACTGATTAGTGGTGTTGTGAGTAGTATGGAGCGATCGCTCGTTCTCATCACACTCCTCTTCCCGCAAACAGTGTTCCAGCTAAAGCAAAAGCCTTTCAGGTTCTCTTCGTTTTTTCGACGATCTGCGTGTCGCCGTCGGTGACGTTGATACACCTGGTGTGCATATTCTTTTGATCGGAGTGTCATACTGTTTACAAAGCTGGCTTCTGTGCACTCGATGTTCATTCTTCTCATTCTTAATCAGATACCCTGGACCAGGGCGGTCCGCTACCACATAAGGTCTCCTCCACGTTGCCTGGAACTTCGTAGATCCTGGTCCT
Source organism: Paragonimus skrjabini miyazakii (assembly GCA_014338405.1). Classification (NCBI taxonomy): domain Eukaryota; kingdom Metazoa; phylum Platyhelminthes; class Trematoda; order Plagiorchiida; family Troglotrematidae; genus Paragonimus; species Paragonimus skrjabini miyazakii. The sequence goes on from JTDE01001973.1 coordinate 31,625, forward strand.
CTTGCACCCGGACTCAGCCGGTCTCTATATTTAACCTTCGAACCAAGTTCAAACGTACCACTTCGACCCGACAACCTTGCGGTTGATTGCATCTTGGTAACTTCTTGTGTGTTCGCCAAGTTTTGGTTGGCCAGTCACCGAGTACCTGCTAATTCACGCGTGCTCATCCGTCGGTCTTCCCATAAATCAACCTCTTGATCAACTGGCATGCGTGGCACGTGCTCATACATTAGCTCGAATGGCGATTTCTTCGTCGTCCCCTGTGGTGAACAGCGGTGGGCCAACAGAATCAGTAGTAATGTTTCCTCCTAACTCCCTCCTTTCGCCGCCAACTACTCCTTGATTGTGCGATTGGTTCGTTTTGTCAACCCATTCAACTGAAGATGGTACAGTGTTGCGCAAAGTTTCTTGATTCTCAAACACTCCAAGCAGTTCCAAAACTCTTCACTTTCGAAACAGGGACCTAGGTCAGTCAATATACTTCGCGGTATTCCATGATCTGCAACGATGTATTTCATCACACCTCTGCCTACCGTGCTCGCACGCTGATCGGGTATAGCGGCTGCTTCAATCCATCTTGTGAAATGTTCTGTCATGACTATGATGCACTGATTTCCTGGAGCGGTTTCTGGGAATGGACCTATCACGTCCAGCGACTATAATTCCCCAATCTCACTGACCGGAACTGGTTGTTCGGGATGCTGACTGGGGTAGTTGGAGCTCTTCAGCAGCTGACATTGCTGGCATGCCAGCACATAATTGTTAACATTCTTTTTCATTTTCAGTTAGTATGTCTTTTGCTTCAGCATTTCATAAGTTCGATGACATCCCGTATGAGCCAACTGATGACATTCTTTCAAGATTGTCTCTCTTAACTCCGTCGGTATAACAGCCACGCCTATTCTCTCCTGCAGCCGGCGCATTAAAATTCCGGCACTGTTCAACAGTAAGTCTGACCAGTGCGTTCTGAAAGATTTCATCTCCGGAACCCCCTCTTACTCTGGCGTTCGTTCTCCCCATAGAAGTTGATCAGTCACCATTCAGATTGTCGTGTCTGTCCTCTGCGCTGCCTGCAACTTCCCGGGATCGTTCTCCAGTTCAATACTGTTGACTCCGGTCGTGTCCTTGTGAACATCATCCATGTGCTCAGTTCCGGCAAGCAAATCGAGAACATAGTTCATTTTTCCAGCTGCATGGCAAATTGGGAAGTCGTACTCTTGCAATCGTAGCGCCCAACGAGCCCTTTTCCCTCGGGAGTCCTTCGCCGATCAAGTTCTCTCCAACGGTTTGTGGTCAGTCTCCACCTGGAAACGTCGGCCGGGCAAGTACGGCCTCCAATTTTCCATTACCCACACGATCGCTTAGCACTCCTCTGTCGTTGAGTAGTTTTGTTCAGCAGGAGTTAGTACATGTCTGGAATATTCCACAACATCACTTTCCTGCTTCAGTACAACTCCGATTCCCACATCGCTCGCATCCGTCACGACAACGAAGCCTCATCTAGTCAGTAGCAACTTCAGGGTTAGCTGTCCTACCTTCATCAATTTTTGGATCACGGTGCCAACATCGAATAGGATGTTGCGACGGTTTCTCGGCCGCGTCGGGTTCTACAGAGGCCCCCTCAAAACCTTCAATGAACTGGCTAGCCCATTAGGCGATCGTGTGGGTAATGGAAAAATGGAGACCGTACTTGCTCGACCGACGTTTCCAGGTGAAGAATGACCATACACTTTATGGGTCTTGACCCGTGGTGAACAACTTTCGGAATTTGCGTATCATTTCGTTCAGCAACCGATTGTCACAGGCTCATATTGCTCCGGGTGCGTTGGCTTCAGTTTGTCTGGGCCAAGGTTTGCGTTTTCTTGATAACGGAACCAGTCCATATTTCGTTACGAGTTTACCATGCATACAATCAATCATAGTCTCAACGTGGTCAAGAAAATCTGTTCCCAATATTTTCTGATGTGCTTTGGGGGGAATGACGAATGGTTGCTTGACTACGTGACCATTGATTCCGAATTGAAACTGCGCCAAGCCCGTAACTCTCAGTGCAAGCCCACCGACTGTTCGAACGGCCATCGCACGTGGCTGAACAGTTCCTTTCGTACCATCTCCGCCACGTCTTTGAAGTCTTCCAGGAAGCTCCGGACGTCCTCATCCTCAAACAGCTGAGACCACGAGATCTTCATCCTCCTATTCTGGCCACGGCACTAGTTTAAACGTGAGCGAATCTCAAATCGCGCGACATAGGATGGCTCCTAAACTTCGGAGTAAATTCGCCTGCGTAGAAAATAGTTTAGCAACCAATTTTATACAGATATAACGAAATCGAAGCTTCTGGAAGCAAAATCCGTCAAATCGACTGACTTTCAGCCGACCCCTTTTAAACACTGGTGACATTCATTCGCAGCTTCCACGTTCAAATAAACTCTGTTTGACTGAACCGTGCGGAAATTTCCGAAATCTCTTGATGATGCTCATCTATGGCAATCATGTTTGTCCCGAGAAACAGTTGAAGTTTCAGCATAGCAAACAAACATATATTCCACGGGAAAACTACAAGATCACTCAATATGTTATACGTAACTTACTATCACAAATCACAGATGCTCAAATATTATTGAAACTGAGAAAATTACAAGTTAGAATAGTAAAAGCTTGTTTGACACATGTGTATTCTTAATGGCTACGTGAAAACAGTCACGACGTTCATCGTCACAAACCTGTATGGCCTTGTTAAAGATGTGATCAACCGATTGAAGTCAGCGAACTGTGTAAAAAATACCAGTATCAAATGTATTAAGAACAGAGTTAAAAGGTTTGCACGCCATGTCCCATGAGCTTTAACTAACAGATTGAAGATAACACCAGTCATTACTTTTGGTCTTTGGTGTGACTGACATAATTGAACTCCGATTAAAATAATTCTGATGAAGACCAAATATTCTTGCTTGAACGTATAGTTCGCGACATTTAGTTGTTTTCAAATTAGTAGTGAAACTAACTTTATCAGTTTCATTATTGTATCCAAAGGTAACACTTCGGTATGAACTTCCGAAAGAGGTGTAAGGTAATTTAGATTTAGTTTATTCCGTTTTCATTATTAGCACTTTTCAACTACTCCACCAGCCTATAGACTCATCATCTTTCTCTGAATGTTAGTTGACCACACGTTAAAAAATCGATCCAGTTTAGGTCAAGAAAATAGGATAGTCAGCCTAACGTGTGTATTCTGTGAGACGTCTGTGTGAGACATCTGTACTGAGAAATCATTCTGCCAGCAGCTAGTGTTCACTTACACGTTGCGTGTGGTAACTGGCGGTGAAACTTCATCTAACATGCTGATATAAGAATAGGCAATCTTCTCATCATTCAGGATAGACACTCCATCCAATATTTGTTCAAGGTTCATCTTACGCCATCATAGATAGTTGAACACCGTTTTTTTATCGGAGTAAACGTTGTCTTTTTGAAGGGTTTGTACCGTGGGCTGGTCATCAGGACCATTCAGATTGAGTCACCTTTCGTTACTAAAATTCTCACGTTTCGTGACACCTATATGACGAAAAATCTCCGGCAACTTTAAATAACACATAATATGCTCATAATCTACAAAAGTGAGTCTTTTCGTATTTCCAGGTTTCCCATATACTTGTGTGATTCTTGCGGGGTACTTTAGAAACAAGGGTTGGGTTGAACTTCGAAGAATTCATTCCTTTATGTATCGTGGAAAGTAGATCATTCATTAGGAAACTACCAACATACGTTGACTTTTGAAGTCGTTTAGCATTCTTTCATCTACAAACATTTACATTTTCATTCATTTAACGTCACCTACTGTAGCCTAGTCGATTTGATCCGCCTTCACCTACTATTTCCGTTTGAGGCCAAAAAGACTGGATTGGAGAGCCTTTCACGCTAAACTCTTAGCTGTTCGTATGTAGACTAACAGACTATCACACGGCTAAGTCACGCAATAGTCCTTCCAAAACACAAACGATTTATAAATAGTGCGTTCACACATTTCGATAAGTAAGGCAATGTGAGTTGGTGATATTCACGTAGCTGGACCGCGACCTTCTCAATGAACTCACTAGAAATTGACAAGTAACGAGCAACTGCTTATTTCTTATGAGACGCCATGAACCAAATTAGTAAAAGACAACGACTAGGTGTCATACAACCTGCCGGAAATAATGTATGTGTAAAATATTTAGTGTTCATTCATTTCTTTCGCAATTCTTTAATTATAAGTCATACAATTTAGGTGCTTAACAATGGCGTCGGTGGATTCCAGCGTGAACTGGATGAGAAATGCTGCCGGGGCAGTCGATCCCCTTGAGCACTTGGTAGATTTTATATGAGACAGCAGGACGAGTGGGTAACCGAATCCAAATGTGGAATTTCCGAGCTCTTGGCGTGACTTCGTAGCTCACCTGGTATAGCGCTTGCCGCGTTGAGGCATGGTGTTTCTGTCGTTGGTTCGAAACCAGCCGAAACCTTGACTTTTCACTATTGGATCTCATCTAAAGTTTTTTATTATTGTATGTCTGCATCTTCTTCTTTCTCATCAGTTGCCTGCTAAAAACAATCTCTTAGAATACGGCAGGTTAGTGAATAACACATTCAGTCGGCCAAATACAAGGCAAGCAAATGGTTTATGCGAAGGATTTTGCGCACACCTATTGGACCGACGTCCTTCGATCAATCTGATCTCACAGAAAGCGAGTAAGTTCAGAATTCTTGCTTTCCGGTGTTACCTCAGTTGGGACAACGATGTCATCGACAACCTGTGCAAATGTCCAGCAGGGTGTCGACGTCAGACTCCGAACGCTGCGTGGTATGTGTCATGAGATGGAGTAAATTTTTAGATGGCATACCGTGATTTTTATACCGACTGCTTGGTTGAAGGTAACGTGCGCAGTTCAGCAACTGCATGTGTTTGTCTCGTTGTAGCATACACCTTATAACGTACTGTTGTGATCAAACAGCCTCCTTTGAATGGTAAGTTGGTGGAGAGATTTTTCTTAAAAACCACCTACACTGTGAATGTTTTGGTCTTTCTGTGAACGCCGGTAAACTTTCATGATTATTTAGCATAACCGGTCAGTTTTTATTATCAATTTCATCCAGGCAACATGTCGTCACAAAATATCACTCATATTTTGTCTGCATACAGTGAGACTGTGCAGATTAGAAATTATCGACCGATCTCTTGAGACGAAAAAGTGTCATTTACACACTGTTTGTTTAGCGGATAGTTGACTATCTGATATTACAAGACAAATTCACGGTCTTTCGACAAAGAGTTCAGTTTGAATACCTCGTGTTTCAAAGGTGGCTACTGAAACGAAATGAAACCCCGGAAATTCACGACGAATGTCTCTAATTCAAGTCAAATTTTTCACACCGTTTATCGAGCTGATGATGACTACTGATCCACTGGCCTTGGTATAAGCACTGGCAGCTAAATGCATTGGTTAGAGAAATCCAGAACAAAAACTAGTAGTGAACCAACGCGACCATGATCTATGGTCGTTTCGTGGGAAGAGCTCTATGACAGAAAACATTCTAGATTGGAATAACTATCACGGTGTTCATACCTTTTCTGGAACTTGTAAAACACGTTGGTTAAGTTCAGACATTAGTCATTCAAAATAGCAGATCAAAAATCATAATTAAATCTATTTCTCTGCGTTTTGGCTAAAGACGTAAAGAAGCAGTAAAGTACGGATTGGATCTACAACAGAGCATAATATTATTGTGTTGGTTTCGCCTTTCACAATGACTATCGGTAACTTGATCGGGGCCCCAGCGACTTGTAAAACTTCCACCTGAGTAGACTGTAAGAACATGTCTGTACCAGTCCACTTGAACGGAGTTGTATTAGCGCTGTTGATATCCCTAATTCGAACAACTAAATGGCATTCTGACTAACTTACGCGAACTGCGGCGTCAAGCTGACTATACTGCTCACCAGAACAGCGAAATCACGTCTACAAAAACGGACCGGTATATTGTAAGGTATTCAGAGGCCTTCTGTTTCCACTCATTGTTGTTTCCAGAGCACTGGATATTCTGTGGGAATATCGCATTGATAATGACTTGTTTCCGTAGTCTCCCGGACTGGCGGAGTCTACTGACTACCGTGAATGAGTGTCTTCCACTACGGGACTTGTTAGCATTGCATGCAAAATAACACTAGCTATGGCGAATCCACTTCAGTAAACTAATAAACAGAAGAATTTATTCAGCCTCCAGAATGTTTTTTCCCACTTAAATAAGGTGCATCGCAGTAACATCTTGTGATAAAACCTCCTTCTATATCACCATCCCATAACAAATATTGTGCTCGCATATCGTTAAACTTAGGTAGTACAGTGATGAAAAATGACTGACTATGTAGTTGCAGCCAGCATCTTTGGCATATATGTCGATTTGGTTATGCCTAAGAGGGTTGTATTTGCCCAGAACGGTCCGATAAAAAGATAATCGTAATACACGGCTTGCATTTCTTTAAACAGTGTTATAAAGTTGTGCTCATCACAAGGCTGTCACCATCACTCAACTTTGAACCAGTAGTTTGTCTCCTGCACAATGTTTGTTAACGTCATTCTTGCAGTTTAGCTGAATAGCAAAGGACACTGGTTTTGCCTTCAAATGTGCCAGTTCGACCGTATAAAAATTAATGGATGTCATCTGCTAGTTTACACAATCGGTGACATCGTCAACCTCTCCTCAACATTTACACGATCTTGGTTCATTGATGAGCTGTGCTCACAAAGATGTGGGGCAATTGGGCAACTTGACGGAAGGAAAAGTAACTTTTCAGGATAGAGCCATTCGTCAACAGTGCAACTGGCGCTTTGTGAGTCATGGTCAGTATTTGAAACCCTATTTGTCTGTCATTAAACGTATTGTGTTCACCTCGCATTCTTAAACTTATATTCTTAGAGATTTCAGAAATTAGGCATTTTTGCTTGCTCAGTAAGAAAAGAACATGTGCAAGCGAGTAAAAGTGAACGATGACAATGAGACACAACCGCATAAAAGTGGCAAAGTTTTATGTACAGTGAAGTTACCAAGCAAACATAAACAAGGTATACCTGATCAGTAACGGTCACATGATTAGATTGGAACATACGCAGATTAGGATAACAGGCACATGGAGTCATGCAAACATGCAAACAGCGTATGTGCCCCCACAGCAGAATACTTCACTCTTTTCTATTTCTATGCTTTTACTAACCAAAGTTCATACTAACTTTGTTAGAAGAAACCCATTTGTACAATATCTGACCTTCAACTGGATTTGCATCAACGACAGAGACAACAAGACCAAACACGGCAAGCGCTTTTCGGGGAACAAAGTTTTCACATTTGAACTCATTCATCCACCTAACTCACTGTGCTGTATATAATCCACCAAGTAATGTAGGAGAGACAAATCTTGTTTGAACAGTCACTTCTCTTTGGTGAATAATATATGACAATGTGGGTTGGGTGGGTAAGTGAACTGGCGTGGTTTTGTATCTCAACTGGTAAGGCGTTTGCCACAACTTGACACGTTGTTTCTACCATTGGTCCGAAATCAACATAAGACCAGATATTTTGAAATTTGGTCTCCTATACTTTACCAAATCTCCCAGCCCACATACCATCAGTTTTGTTTGGCTTATTTTCATAAGTTTGCACTGTATGTAAGCTTCGTTACGTAAAGCATGCCGACAAAGAACTGGTATCAACTGCTGTTTGGTGATCGTCATTCCCGATGGCAATTAACACGATGCAGCTGCTGCTGCTGATGTAGAGGTTGGTGTTGGTAATGATGTAAAATAGTGTGAGTGTGTCAAAATAACAGGCATGTAGTGGAATTTGAATGGATTTTTTGATCATGATTGGCGCTCAGTTTAAAATCGGTCAAAGTATCTGAGACGTGATTCAATTGACAGGCACCTTTGTCAGGATTTGCAGTGAGTATCTTGTGGTAGCACTTGAGTAGGGCAAAATCAATCATGAATGGATTTCGTCAAGATTTTTTACTGTTAAGAACAATCTATTGCACAAATTCTTTAGGGATGATTGTCAGTGTTTCATACTAAAACTTTTGATGATTCTATAACAAAGCACCAATGCGCACTTGGACTTTCAATTACATAAGCTGGACCATTTTGAAGTAAATTCACTATAACATTTCTGTCATGGTACCTACCGAGCTATTTAACACAGCACCCTCCCCAAAGCTTGTTTAGATGAAATGAGTTAAACTGTCAACCTGGGTGAACATTTCTGAACTGAACAAATTCTAGCGCACACTTTAGTCAAAAGGAATAACAAACAATTTTAGATAAAATCAATAGGAATCACTTCAGATAAAGGTTAAAGAACGGCAAAGTATATGCATATTAGCTTACTAATGAAATGAAGCTTACGTGAATGGATGTAACTTAGAAACTAGTACTGAACAGTTATTTTTGCTCACAACGAATCAGAAAAACGTCATTACTAAGCCTTACATAATAGGCTGAAAATTCATCTTGGTTGACTCTACCAGAGCCTGTAAGTAGGTTATCGACGAATTATTAATAAAGTCGGGACATTGGCACATCGAACAAATGCTCTTATTTGTTCTCTGTTGACAAGCTATACTGAAGACAAACCATAACTTAAACTGTAAAGTCTAACAATAAACAAGCAAGGACTCATCCAGTCTTCTTACCCGAACAAAAATCTGCGTGCATTTGTCCCCGAAAAGATAACGTCCTTCGCCCACGCGAATCATTGGGAAAGTTTGTTTGCATGTACATTGCGACAAGAGGTCACGCACCTGGAACAAAACGGGTAGAAGATGGGCGATGTCAGTAGTGAATACTGGCTGGAAATCGATTTACATAGAAAGAGTTGAGTAGGAATAGAGGACAAAAATAAAACTGAATCTAATTGTTTCGACTGTACATATTATGATGAGATTCGGATTTTTGGACATCTTCGTGATGATTACAAATCACGGCTTTTTTAATGATAGAGAAAGCTCTCAAAATGTTGCATAATAATGTTTATCTGGTGTAACGTTGTGTCCCATGTTTGACTTTACATCGCGGTCTTCCTCAAAGCAAGCAGAAAACTGTGTAATTTGAATAACATGTGTATACTTGTCTGGGGACAAAATGAGTGGCAAACGAAGCCCATAAAACCAACGGAATCAGCAACAAATGAATTGATGATAAGAAAACAAAACGTTAAAATAAGATATGAAAAGATTTCGGTAGCGTCCGTTTTTTGACACACTGGTGGACAGCATCAAATGTTGATGACACAATTCGGTGCATATTACTGCAACAATATAGTTTATAGAACTGATGTCACCCATTTCAGCTTCCTATCGAACCTTTCAATGTTTCTAGTCGGCAACACGTATTTTACAATCTCAACCAAGAATTGAGAAGCCGGTAAAGACCAAGCCTGATGCCAGTTTATTAATGAGCTGTTCATCAAATTGTTCTTACTATACTGGCTCAGTAGGGACAAACCAGGCAAAGGATGGTTAGTAGCAAGGCTAAACTGAACAACACAGTGACGTTACTCCCCATAAAGTGAGATTAGTTTTTACAAGCGCACTACGTGAGACCTTCAGTGTAATCATATACGACCATTGCTTCCCAAATACAGGCTGTCAGACTCAATCTGTAGTATGACTTGAACAAAATATTAACCTTGTGGGGCATAACTGTGATGAAACTTTAATGGAGTTTCACACGCACATGTCAGTATCTCGACTGACCAAACTGATATTTAGAAGGAAATATTTGTTTGTAAAACTTCGACCCCTTCGATTCAATAGGGAAGGCGTTCGCTTTGAACAACGTCTGAATTGTTCAACTAATCCAATCAGAAGTTGCGTTATAATTTAGTGCTACGCGTTCAATAAAACGAGTATCATGAAACAGAATGAATAAGCGAGCCGTCTTGTAAAGATTGAATGACTGTGTAAATGTGATCAGCTGCTTGATGATGATGGATTCATGACTTTAGTGTTAAGTTTGGAATTTTATCGTCTACGTTCGAGAATAAACGACCCATTTCAGCTGTTGAAGTGTCAGAAGTAGCTACTTAGTCCTCATAATACTGATGTTAATACAAACAGAAATAAACACAGAATTATGTTAACCACGTGAGCTGCTGGGCCAACAAGGAAGGAAACAAATCAAATGAACTTCACACGTCCTCTTTTCCAGAAAATTTCATCACAATGTTAAAACCATTTATCTATGGCTGATGGTGGACGCTACGGCTTCAGATGATACAAGCTGTCCCCGTCTTTTATCTGTCCATCATACCACAGTTGTCGCCTCCGTGCTGACCAGACCCTCAGGCTAACAAACACATTATGTGCACGCATTAAGAACTCAACTTATTCAAAAGTACGATGACACAACTTTGAGAGACGGGATTATAATGTGGTGCTTTGGCGTATACGGGGTACACGTGCTACGGGGACCCCAAACTAGTGATCTTTTATCTCAGTAACCAAGGTAGAAGCTTGTAACAGCTGTTGTGCAGTGCACTTCCGTTGATGATAAAATACGTGACAGGTCTAGCTAGACTTCATCCATCTTCGTACTAAAGAGCAGGTCGCAGAGATGCTCGTTCGTTTAAAATAATAAACGGTTTTTCTTGCATCGATTCGGGATGTGCCAGCACAACGGAGTATCAAGATTGTGTGATTTATGACAAAATCATTGTAAAGCCCATTTAGAAATGAGATTTTAGAACACAAAAATTAAACACCCATAAGCCCTATTGCTGACCACAACACCATCACAATTTGACCAAGTTGGTCAACCGTATAATCAAACGGTCGGCAGAACAAACTAGTGATTTATGACCTTGTCAGTAAACTCAGACAATTGATATTATTTGATGGGTAAATGTTTCTTTGTCTTGATGTACCCTTTCCATTTACCATGGTACCGGTTAAACACGATGCCGGTCCTTTTGAAGCGTTATTGAAAATTAGTTACTTTGTTGGTGCACGTGCTAATTTATTGCCTAACGAAGGTGTACCTCGTATTGAATTTAGAGTGCACTCAGTCTTCGTAATATTCAGCACAATATATTTACATATTGCACAATAAAACCGATTGTAGAGCAGTGAGTTCCCCTTTCACTCGGATATCTGGAAGAACAGGTTATGGATGAGTTTACTTGCCATTCACAAGTCTGGTGGCAGTACGTAAATGATACATTTGTGTTAATGAAACGGGCTGCTTGCAATCCGTTCTCGCAATTTCTTAACCCACAGTGCAACAGCATTGTGCTCATGTTTGAAGCTGTAACTGAGGGATACTCACTTGATTTTCCAGACTGACAGGTGAAAGCTGATGATCAGCAGAAGTTCGAGGTTTCTGTATGTTTTAAATCAACCCATTCTTGTCATTATCCCAACTTCAACTCGGTGCATCCACTCGGTGTGGAGATAACAGTCTTTCGACATTTTAGCAACAGAGTTAATAGGATTAGCACCAGTGAACTCTTCAAAACAACAGAGGTTTCTCAGAATAAAAAGGTGTTATCCGCCCACCAAAACCCAAATGCTTCATCAAAGACGTTTGAACACACGTTGGCAAGCGTGGAGAGAAGAAAGACTAGATCTACCTAGTGTACTGAGAAAACAGCCTATCATAAGCGAATAGGCGAAAAACTTCGCTCCGTTCATTGTGACTACACCACCTGGACAGTATTTCGGTCAGCTGGCACGTTAAAACGATCAGACAAACTGTGTTTACAAAGTCAACTGCAGTGATTACAGTGTTAGTTGCATGGGAGAGAGACAGGTAGTTAAAAGTACGTATGCGCAAAAAATGCATGTCAGCTTCAGAAGCT
>JTDE01001973.1:43607-68152 GCA_014338405.1 Paragonimus skrjabini miyazakii
GAACTATAACGTGTGTTTTGACCAAACTAAGGTGATTCATAGGGGTTAGTCTTCTGATTCGGAACGATGCTGTGTTAAAGCTCTTATCATTCACATTCAACAGGCAAGTATCAACTTCTGTCAGCAAATTCCTGTCTACATGATAAATAACACCACATAGATGCTCCTTGACTGCACATGTCGCGCACCGACCTACTGGGCAACAGATCAAGCCGATCCGTTCAGACGCAATACAAATCGACCTAACTTTGGTAAACCCCACATGACCTCTATTCCCTGGTTGATATAATTTCGATTACAACACTCTTGAGAAAGGTCACCAAAGGTGATTGAACCATGAGACAAAAACGTGCTCGTATCATTATGCCCTTTTCAGTCAATTTATTAAAAACATGTTTAGCACGACTCCCAGTTGTTTGACTTCATTCGTACTAAATTTGGTATAAAAGGACGGCATTTGTTGTCATTTGCAAGCCGGTTTCTAATCGCATTACGACGACTTCTGCTACACACCAATTTCGCTAAGTTCAAATGGAGCCCAAAGGCAGGTTGCCAGAAATCAGGAAAATCCGCTTGTGTAAACAACTGTGTTTAGTTATTTTTTTGTATTTTGTGTACAGCACAGTAATTCGCACATTTTCTACCATTCAGTCTACACCGGAAAAAGGATGCTAGTGGATCATGTGATATTCCGTAGGCAAAAATGTTATTTTTGCCAGCTTCATACCTCCAAAAATTATCTACAAAACAAACGAATTGGCTCTGTTGAAATAAAATTCAGAACCTGGCAGAAGACAGTTTCCTTAGTGAATGTTCCGGTCAGATCTATCTGAACTCACGATGTATAAACGAGGAGACTCAATGATCGATCGATCAGTGATGCTTCTTTTTTGGATATGCGAATACCGCTCGTCCTGTTTGGTTGTGTGGTTTTATTTAAGTGAACCAAACGGTAGTCGAAGAATCGATATGCATTGCTTCTTTACGAGATTTAAGTAAATCACAAGCTGTATGTACATGTGCGCACGCAGGACGTGATGAGCGGCAAGCGTACACGAAATCGCCCGAAGAAATGTGCACCTTAACGTGACCAAAGTCAGTTTAATTTCGGAACTAATTGGGTGTGTCACAAAGTTCAATGAGACTGCCCAAACTCAGCCTTGACACAAGCAAACCGAAACGGTAAGACAGTGGGTACTATCTACTTAACACTCCGCGGCTAAACACGTCTTGTTTGCCTGAACAGACAAGAACTGACAGAGCGGTTCACGCAGACAATGAATGAAAACTTTTCTCGACTAATTTGTCACTCTTGTTTACTTCTTTTAAGAGACAACTGCACAAATACTCCCACAATTTGCCTCCGGAGTGAATGGAAGCAATCATTTTTCCAGATGTTTCAAAAGCAGTGCAATACAATTTTTGAGCACACTTGAAGTTCTTAGTAGTCCGCAAACAATTACCTTGAGCGATTTGTTTTTAGAGCTAAACAGACGGCTCAGATAAATTGGTCTCTTATTTACTGACTGGGAGGGGACCAGTGAAGGCGAATAATGAGGGAAGGTCACAGTTCCTAAAGTATTAGCTTGAACAGGCCAGGAGTTATATACAATAAAGGCCATCGGTGTGATTGAGTGCAGCGGTGTTTTATTGGGGGGGACTTATTCCATAGCAAATTTGAACAAACCTCATACCCTGAAGACTTACCTGCCGAACTAATTCCCTCGTTAGGGATGTCAAACACTCAATATAAGTAATATTCATGCCATGAATCAATTTCATGTAAAAAATCAACAGAACATATGTCCACTTTTCAAGACCAACAAAACAGAGACTGCCAGCTAATATTTTTTTACAATAAATGTACGATAAAATTGGTCGATATAATACTTATCCACCAGTGTTCTATTGAAATTGTGACTGCCTAAATTAGCAGGGAACATTTGCAATTCAGCAAAAAACATCCCGGTTTAAACGAGGGTGGCGGTATTAACGTTACAACTAAATTTTCCAAATTTGTTATTCTGAAATCACTTTTCCATTAGTTTAATTACTGCCTCATTATCTCCTTTAATCCACCGACAAACTCATTCTGCTAAATAGTTCACAAGGAATTGGTCACAGGATGACGGCTGGGAGTCAAACCCACCAGAACCGGATTTGTCAACACATACCGTCGTATCACAAGTTGAACATAGGACGACAGAGATAGTACACACACTGTATAAAAAATTAGCATGTAAGCATTAACTATGTAAACGACTGTTCACTGTTTGAGATTAACCACATCTGTCGTATTGACTAAACACGCTTGACACTATGACTCATCTGCCCTTGCATACGGACAGCATCAGGCAGGCTAGTCGATTAGCCGGTAGCCGTTTATGTTGGGTGGGTTGTAGGTCGGTTGGTGAGTAATCGGGTGCTTCGTGGACAGGCGGCAACTGTGCCACACGCACTCTTCCTCTGCATTTACTCCTTTGTGAGAGACCAGCCATGTGATCGTCAAGGTTAGGCGACAAACTGGGGGAAAGCGTGTTACTGGCTCATCATAGTAAGGTGATTTTGGCAAGCCTGTTTTTCGCGAATACGAATGGCTCATCGACTGTGTCAAGCGGTCTGACAACCATACGCACACGACAGGTAAAAGAGTAAAGTATACCCTATGATCACATTAATAAAACTCGACAACAGATGATAATCATACTTCATCTTCATCACTTGGTTCGTCTGAACAAGGTGGCATCGGTCAGGACAGTGTGCGGGAGAACGACTACTGAGTGTGAGACATGTGCAAAATGTACGGATATGCAAATTTTGTGAAAATGGTTTGTCGACTTTGAATATATGGCAATGTTGCGTTCCATCATTTGATGACGTTAACCCAAAATATCTGTTAATTAATCCGCATTGGCAATCGTTGATAGTTACGTCTGAAGTGTGAAATAACAAAACCTTGGAATAACGTGTTAATTGTAGAGTATTGAAAACATTCTTTACAGAACATCACAGTCATTTAAGTTCATGAGTTGTTTATAACTGTACCACGTACAGTGATATTGTATGCGGTGACATTCTTCTAGATCCTCAACCATTGGTTCACATCTAAATACACAGAACAACCGAATTCCTCCTCCAGCATATCGCCTATTACGTGGTTGAACATCGTTCGAGGCACAGAACGCTCACTATAGTTATCCACAAATGCTAACTCTGCACTCCTTTCAAGCACACAACCAGTTGAGCAAGCATATAAATTTCACTGTGTGAAGAAGAAAGCCTCAAGACACAAAATCGGCAGCTCACCAAAACAACTTTTGAACCTGAGAATATGGGCGTTTTTGCACAGGAAGAGTGTAGTCAATCATTTCTGGATCTAATCGGGAAGCTACCGATGTTTTACGACACCTTCTTCGTTTTTCTTCTCTGGTCGGGGATCAGCTGCTTAAGTGACCCCTGAGTATCCTTCCAATGACAAAGATAACATCTTGTTGACTATCACATAATGTTCGGAAAAATCGTTTTGAAAATGGCAATGCTTTTTGATACACACCAACTACGAGGTATCTCATCAGTAGTTCAGCTGGTCAGTTTATAAGCCAGCAAGTCAAAACGGATAATCAAATTAGTTCACAAAACTTGTGGACACGTGGCTTAACTGCCTCTTGTCACTTTAAGCCATCCTCTTAATTCGGTGTCTAACGAGAGTTTTCCTGGACTATCCACACTGGGAACATGGTTTCCGTCACCCGCAGATAAGTAATTTAGTTCAGACCAGTTACGATGCTTCTCCGCATAATTGTATCAAACGATCTCATCAATAATTACTGTTGCTTGCTACCTCTCCTCATATGATCTCATAAACTCCGTATCGATAGCCAGCACAACCATGAACTAGTGAAAGCGGCAATGAGCTTGATCGTATTAAGCGCGCCTGAGGTCGTCAGCGTAATGATATGTAACAGGAGTGGGCTATACGTTAGGTGAGGAGGAATTCACCCTGGGTGTTCATAGTAATACATTTCATTTCCTACAGGGGTTGCTGTTTCTATGATGGGTCATTCTTTCAACTGGGCTACATCCAATCGAATAAAGGCTTGGGCCGTGAAACAAGAAATGACCGGGTCTTGTTGACTAAACAACCACAACATTATCACTCATAGACGACGTCAGGTCTTGCTATCCCACAGGCAAGGCGGTCAACTTTCTAAAAGAGACGCAAGACTAGCAGTCAGATTTTATTGGGGACTGTCATTGCTGTGTATTCTTCTCATGGTCAAGGTTAGAAGGTCGGCCAACTCATCATGTCCATTGCACCATTTGCCTCACAACACGCACGACCAAAGTACCGTTTCTGGACGCCCAGCCACATTCTCTTATGAAGAGTGTTCACCGTAATTAAAACTGTTCTGCCATACACGTCGTGCGCAGTCGGCACATAGGTTGGCAGGTGGTTAGACGAATGTTATCGTGCACAGAGGCTAACGAATTCCGATTTAATTGACACATTAACATTGGTTGTGTATACGGTAGGATGGTCTGCTCATATGACTAACATATAACTGCATACAGTTCGTTTGCACCGAAACGGATAACGGACAAAACAAAAACACTAATTAACGATGAACAAGAGCCGATTGTTGATACTGTTTGTCCACTGATCAACAGAACATGTGTGCCACGTTACTCACGTGCGACATCTGTATGAAAAAGTTACTGAGCGATCATTAAATCATTTCGGTCCATGTGTTGTAGTTATGGTTACACAGCTGAATGGGCTTGCCTGAATAATGACAGACCTTGTGTTTCTCAGCGTTCTTGAATGTAAACTCATTAATTAATCGTACAGGACGTTTGTGACATGGCTGGATAGAGTGAAACTAACAGATAGTGCTCAACATAACATCGGGTCTTGAATATTTTGAGCTCAGTGGTCCATACCAGTCTTGACATATCAATTATGAGTTGTAGTGTAAAGCATGGACATGATGATATGATTTATTGCCTAGTCTTGCATGAAGTGGCCTTCAAAAATTTGTTGTCAAGAGGAAACTTGGTAACCTCGTTGGTTTCTTTAATGGGAAGTGATAGTATCGAGAAATTTAGTGTAAATTTCACTCTTACCCAATTGTCTGGCTAGACTAGAGTAGATAAATTACCCACATGGAAGGCTTGTGCATTTTCGTCAGACACATTGTTACATATGACAGTGCATGTATGTGTGTGTTTACTTATGGTTAATCTACAAAGTAACACGGCATTATCCGGTGCAAAAAACAGGACAAAACAAAATTCTGCAGATAAGTTTGGACAATATCATTATTCTCTTATCGTTAGATGATGTATGACGAGAGATCATAAAATGACCAACATCCGTTCCCATCACCACACCGACCAATTCTAATATGAACAATGCTTCTATGATGCAATACAAATTATTACATATCATAACTTGAGAGAGAGAAAGCAGGAGAATACTTAAGAAAACGTAAGGCAACATACGTATATGTTCACTGCACATAATGCATAATGATTTTAAGGGCTTTATTTCACTAAACCAGTGTTGACGCATTTGGCAAGGAACAGGTTTCTGCTTTTTAACGCATAACTAACTGTAATGTTCTGACGATAAAGGCATACTGATTGGGGATAACCCTCTGAGATTTATCTTGCCGCGGTTGTCAGTGGGGTTGTAAAATTAAAGTAAACAAAGGAGACTTTGCAAAATTGAAAAGGTCGTTAAGTGGATTCAGATCATCAAAGGAGAAATTGGACGAATGTTGAGGAATAGCTTAGTTTACCGGGCGGGTTTTGTCATCCAGCATCCTTTTGCGGCTGCTAGCAACTTTTCAATCTACATTACTTATGTATCATCCTGAAAACAGGAAAAAATGGGATTTAGTGCCTCATTCTGCTGGAACTATAAGACGTTCTTGATGAATTTAGCTGTCCAGATATCAACAATGACTTATGAATTTACTAAGGCATACTCGTCTTCCCCACTAAATGTCTCATGTCAAGCGTAATCATAGTCGCCGCGATTATCCATTCAATCATATTCTAGCCTCTATACAGAAAATGAACAGTACTCTCCACTGGTCTGGTGCCCTGATCTGTTAAGCCACAGTTTAACCCCCCTGCCAGCACCGTTAGCCTATTGGTTCAATAAATTAGTCAGACCGTGAACATTATGGAAATGGCGAAGAAGGACCACACTCTTGTGGTTGGTTTTTAATTTTGTGTAACCAAGTCAGTTCGTACTACCCGTTCTCGAATATCTGTACGCTGTTTCTAACGGTTCGCAAGTTAGATATTCGACGAGTTAACTGTTCATCAATGGACATGGAAACAGAGGGTTCTTTAGGAAATGGGCTTTGACCGCACAACCTAAAAAACTACTCATCGACCAACGATCATTTGTCCGCGCGCAGACGGGCTGGATCCCCCCAATGAAGGATGATACCTATTAGACTTGTGTCGGTCTACAATAAAAAAAACTCAAATATTTCCACTTCAACTTGCTGTGTTGGTAGGTTATAGTGGCAAAATATGAACTCTTGCTCCCTTTGATAAACAGGATATGAAAG
Organism: Paragonimus skrjabini miyazakii; assembly: GCA_014338405.1. Taxonomy (NCBI): domain Eukaryota; kingdom Metazoa; phylum Platyhelminthes; class Trematoda; order Plagiorchiida; family Troglotrematidae; genus Paragonimus; species Paragonimus skrjabini miyazakii. The sequence continues at coordinate 50,195 of JTDE01001973.1, forward strand.
CGGTGCAAAATAGCCATACGTTAAACTTACCTATTGATGGAAATCTGCCTAATAGTCTTCACTGTTAGGTCATATCAGTGTCACTTGCCTGTCATGCAACTCTTCTTGTACAGCCTCACATCGCTTTTGAAGCTGAGGCTTAACTATTGTACATACAAGAAAACCGGGCCCGTACTAATGACACTAGGGAGGATGGATGCATCTTTATCCATAAACACATTAGTCCAAATTCAGGCGACCTGTCACGCAGATAACCCATCAAATTGCAAGTGATCGTAACGTTACGTCATTCAAGTTCTTCACTTGCACAACATAAACACAAAGTGCATTCAGGAAATATAGAGCCTAAGGTAAAACATCAGTACCACAGAATAGGGTCTACTAACAGTTTCGAGATATTCAAAACTGTTATAAATCAGTGTCAGCGCATTTAATAAATCAGTGAAAGCTAATTCAAAATATCGTCAGCTTTCAGTAGTATTATTTAACTCTTTCACTTAACGGGAAACCTTTGCATGAAATCAAATTGAATTATCGATCTAAATTCAACCGTTCAAGAGGGAGACTCGTCATATTTTGTTAGTAGGGCTGTCTGTCAAGGCACACAAGCAGGAAACACAACTCGTTCGAGAACAAAAACCACTCGCGATTCCAAAACGAAGGCAACTGGTTTTTATCGATCCACATACGTTGACAGTTCTAGTCCGATTTGTTCACATCACGTGAACATCAGCCAATAGTTTGTCTGGTATCACTACTAACATTGGCAAGTTAAATGTTAGCTCACGTGAAGTGCCGTGAACAGAAATCAAGTTTTTGTTCACATAACCTGGTTCTTCTATATTTGTAGCGAAAAAAATGTTTGAAAGTGATTCTTTCAAATAAAATGCACAAACATTATTGATTTCAGTTCAACTGTCTGACTGTTGGAAAGAATCGGTAAGCAGTGATTAAACTGATTTCAGATTCGCTAAAGTTACAAACAATAGCTGTGGGTCTGCGTATAAAATTCTGTCGCATACAGTTGATCGTATTTACGTCCAAGCTCTGTCTGAGAAGCTTTTCATCGTTCGTCTGGTTTTCGGCCAGCTATTACCAAAAACACGCTTGCTTAAAATCATACTCTAATATGGCTCATGGGTTTATCGTGTCTCCACTTAACAGCCGGACTGTTATCGCGAAGCAACACCTGCAATCATTAAGAAAAATTCATATGAAAATTTCGAGATGCATAAGCGGAGAAGATTTTGTCAAAAGTTGATGATCGAACATTTCATTAGTCAGACGGAGAGAGGAATGTTAATGAATTAGAAGACCGTGCAGGACGTCGTTCTAACCGGATAACTGGTAAAAAGTAAAATGTGACGCTTGAACAGTTTTCACCTAAACCAAATTATAAAGTGTGAATTTGAGGCCAACAGTTGTCTGCCGTTCCTAGACATACTTATAAATTGCCGGGCAGGTTGGTGTATTGAAATACCTGTCTATGAGAAGTCAACATGGTCTGGTGAATGTCTGAATGACAGTAGTTTTTTGTCAGTTCAACATAACCGAGCAATAATGAATATGCTGTCCATACAAGCATGACGAATCTGTTCACGTGACGGTCTTATACGGGAACTGTATGCATTGAAGTCCTTACTGGAGGCCAAAAGTTACCTACAAAGTTTCGGAGAAGGTCACCGTAGGCCATTTAAATCGGTGGTCACTGAAGAAAAAGATCTGTCTGAAAATGGTGTTCACACCTGATTGCAGTATACAGTAAACAACGCAGATAACAACAAATACCAATAAGAGGGTATTTAACAAAAATGAATTCCGCGTATTGACTTAAACCCAAAAACGACCTGTGTCTTTAATGAAAGGTGCCCAGCCTGTTGGCGACACTTTATACCGTGTCTACTGACTTATATATGTATAACTATGAAAGAATTTCAGTTGGTGTGACGAAGAGATATTTAATATCCAGAAGGAGAAAATATTTACCTGAGTGGGTACAGCATTCCGCGTTGCTGGAAGATGGTAGTACCGTTGAAACGTGCAAACAACCATTGCCCCCAGTCGTTAGGCGCGATATGATCACTGTTCGAGTTGTCAACCCAGCTTGAGCTTCCATAATTCTATTATGTCTTTCCAATTCACGATTCTTGCGATTTGCTGAAGCGTTTGTGATTATTATGCTTTAAACGGCATGCCTTGACCACAAACGAATCTCCATGATTCTGATATTGCCTTAGACTTAGTAATCTATCTTGACCCGCGAACTGATGATCCACCTCTTCGCTATTTGATATAAAAACTGATTCATGTCATTACCCATCTGGTACTAATGAAAAAACGCCAGATGTTTGCATATATTACCAGTCGTCTTCTAACTACTCCTTTTAGGAACATATTGGCTCTCTTGGTAGTTATTTAAGATGGAACAAAAGTCAGATTTCTGAATTCCCAAACATCAGCTGAAACAATTCACATGCATAATAGAGTTGTGAACAGTGAACAGTAGTTCACTCTCACGAATTCAGCTGGATTTTCAATTTGAACAACATTTTGTTTTGGACAATTTTTACCGTTTCGAAAGAGTTATCCGTTGGTAGTCCGTCTGAAAACTGACAGTACTATGAAGGGTAGAGTTAGTAATCTAATTCCTATTGGTTGCCAACTTTCAGTCAAGCAATCCATCATTGGTTCAAATGAAATTTGGATTCATTCGGTTCAGACAGTCTTAAAATGATTTCATCGTGACTGCCGCTTCATAAGTGATTTTTAAATGGCTGATGAGCTGGCGACTAAGAGCTGAGATCATAACTTGCCGGTTTCAATTTTGTTCAACCTGATCAGTCCGAAGATGGAAGCAACCAGCTGTGAACCCCCAGTTTGATATTGGGCGTCAATAGAGAGTTACGTGGTTTTAACGACTAAATGTCAAATCACACGCACACAAAATGCTTTCGGGTAACGGCCCTATAAAACAGCACATAATGTACTAGACTCAGCAGTCGTTTGGTTAGATCATGAAGCAACTGCACACCAAAATCAGTGTTTTATCACTCACTGGTGTCGCTTGGGAGCAAGCGTGATATCTCGCATGTAGTTGAGGATCGGATATGTACATCAGATTGTAACTTGTAGTATATACATAAAATAGATTTGTGCACAAAAGTTGCAGGTCAAACACTATACGATAAAAATCACGCAAAACTGGGTCTGATCATGTGACATTTTTTATCACACTTATAAAGCCTGTTGTTGTAGCCTCACCGTTCATGTTTTCTTCGTAAATGTCAATTAATTCTGAACTGTTGCTTTCACTCCCTTCCTGCCCTAAAGTCTTAGAGCCGCATCTGTACAGCCGGCTTAAACTCGTCTTCTTCCATTATTTAGTCAAATATTTAAAAAGCGAGTATATTTGCGTTGTTTTCGAACAGCACTGTCACTAGCGAAGTTGGTGGCAATTGTATGGATTCAATTCAGAAAGCATTGTCTTGATTCTTCTCAATATCGAGGTTATCCTCTTTACTGATTTGTCATCGGTGACTGAACGAGGGCTAAACTAAACTAAACCGCATCTTTTCTGAAACAGCTGGCATGAAAGTATTTGTGTTAAGTAGAAAATTTGTAACCCTTTATCTATCCGGATAACCTGTCCGCCTGAGGGCTGGCAATGACCCGTTATTTTGTCGCTGTTTTAGTAATGCTTTTCAGAACTGAAAGATAATTCCTAACTCTCTAGAAGTCACAGGTCTGTTGATGAAGGATTAACGGAGTGCCTTCAGGCCACCGTATCATTTGTCAGCCTAACAAACTTGCCAATATTTACTCATCCAAGCACACATGCACGAGGGATAGGCCTGATTGATGACCGCATACATTACGGAGGTACAGTAATATGAACGCGTTGAAACATTAGTGGTGGACACTCATTTAGTCCACGCAGAGTAAGATGTATCAATATTTACATATATTTGCTATCTACAGACCAGTCCATTCATGCTACTCTAAGAGATTGGCTAAATTGAGCACTCTGTAAATCATGCTTGAATACGACTCATTCCTGTAAACTACCAAACACAACGAGTTCCTCTTGAATTCGAAATAATTACTGAAAAACCTTACTATGTAGACACTAACAAGTTCGTAAGTCGGCGACAGATAGGATAAATCGAACAAGTCATTGATAGCAATATCTACTGAAACAAAAGAACACGAAAAAAGAGCGAAAGTTGATAAAAAACAGTTGCAAATGAACACAACACGCATTGAACGTTATTTGTGGTTTTCATATTCAAATCAACATTTCAGCAATCCCCTTTCAAGGACAAACTCAAAATCGTCTTTGTTCACGTTTATAAACAGTGATCATTCTTGTCTTAATTGGGATTTCGGCTACGGTTTCTTATCCCTGTAGTACTGACCACACCTTATCACTACCCACCTAACACATCTAAACACTCAACCACATTTACTTATGAGCAGTGCTACAGCTGCACTACTGACGAGCTTCAGTAATGGTATAATTCGACTCTCTGAAGAAAACTGTCTGAGATTTTTTTCGAACGCGAAAGCCGAAATCAGATATGAACGATGTCAAGTTCATGTCAACCAACTCATCCATCAACCTATACACATATCATGTGCAGAGCACATTTACTCAACGTGAGTAATCTTTGGCAACGGCTTCGATGGTGGAGATTGGAGGCAACCACCTTTACTCAGATGAGCGGCAATTTCACTATGTTTAACCAAACCAGCTGAAAATATGGTAACAAGTAATCACCTAAGAGTAGTGTTTATGGAGTTTCGGATTAAGTCATGGTGTTTTTATAGTACTTCATGGATCTCAACTAAGAGAAAACTTAGTTTTCCAGGGAAATTTCCCCCATCATCCGTTAGCCTTGTCCGTTTATGTTCAAAATTGAGACTAATGATATTTTCCATTTTGACTCACAAGTGATTGACATTTCTGTGCAAAACAGTTGCATACGAATATTTTGTTCTATTCACTACGAGGTTGGAAGTCCAGTGGTTAACGTAGTTACCCCATGAGAAAGCGAGTGGAGTTCAATTCCCTATCGTGGCATGGTCACGCACTAATGAAGAGCTCTAGCAAGAGCAAATCAACCGTACTGTGGTACGCTTGGTTTGATTCTCGAAAGAGGTTAGCTGAGTAGCTTACGGAGATGTGAAGTCTGCAGCCAATCGTGGGTGGTATCCATTTTATAGAAGGTAATCTCACCTGCTACTTATTAGTAATCAATATATCTTTTAATGAAATTAATAGCTTCTATTAGTTCACCTCGAAGTGTGATATTCTGTGAGGTGGAACCCTGAGCTACTTGCTTGGCATGTTGGAAGAACCACTCGCACTCAGCAGCCACCACCTAGCCAATCGGCAATGCTAGACAAGTACATGTTCGTCAAACCGCAATACGTTGAAAACGGAAGCCGTGAACTCTTTATGTCAGATGGGAGCAGATTAATGGATGCTAGCTGCTATTGATCATTCGTCTGTTGAACACGGTATGTGGCTAAATTTACTTTAAATATCCGAACTACTTAGACCTTTGGCAAGCCCGCCAAGATTCGACCTGAGTTTAACCTTTTCAAACAAAAATAGAATTCAAACTAGTCATATTCGTTCAATTATTTGAACGAGATAGTTAGATGAAAAACGTTGAAAGGTGCTAGCATTTCTTACTAGCTCGTCAATTCCAACTAACCGATATTACTGAAACCTTTAATCTGCCGTTTACAATAATTGGAGAGGGGAGACACGAACAAGTAAATGAACATAGAACTTCAGAGAATGTGATCTCATTGACGCTCACTATAGCGTAAACCCCTTCACGTTTCATAAACAGTAAGTCGTGAATGTCTATTTCATTGGGTATTTGGCACTGTCTAGCTAACGTTAAATGCTAGCATCTACCGGTGTTTAAAAAGTAGTCTTCTTTGTCAAATTTATTACTTCTAATTCTACTGACCAACAGTCGGCCAATTTAGCTGCAGAATGAGCGGTCAGAATCTAACTGATTTATCTGAAGGTTCTGTCAACTACTGACATGCAATTTAATTCCTGCGCGTGTGATCAGACTCAAATGAGAAGCATGAAAGTTTGAAATAGTTTGACTATAATATTTCTTTGTGGAAAGTCGTAGGAGACCTGTTTAGAAGTAGGTTTCTAAACTCAATGAAATTGTCTCGAACGGTTTCTTCCATCGAGGGCTACATTGGGAAATCCGGTTTTGCTTATAAGTGATATCACTGGGTAAAAAGCGTTCAGAGTAGAGTATCGTTGGAGATGTGGCTAATTTTCAGAGATATTAGGCCACTAGTTCATAGTTGGAATCAGTTCTCGAACTCATAAGTAAACGTCGTTAGTTCTAAGACCTCGGTGAATCAGATCTATTCCAAAACATCCGTTTTGTCGGATATCGACTGGCAGCAGCAAATGTCCAACTAAAGCAGCGTACATGTCATTACCAGGTGACCAACTTCATTCAAGAAGAGGGGAGTACTTAATAGGTAACAATCGGAAGTGACCAATTAATGTGCGAAAGTTAATGAATGAATTCATTCTCGAATTCACGCTGTTCGATGATGAGCACGTGATGCAGTTTGAACCATTGCATTTATCTGACAAACGGTCTGGTGAATGAGTGAGAGTGAAAATCACTTAAAAGGATTAGCGTATATTTTGCCACGTGCGCACAGAAACACAAATTGCACTTTAACCCGTAAATTAGGCTTGACGAGTTCTCATTAACGCTGTACGATCATCCTCATTTCCACGCGTTATTAATTTGTACTGACTGTTGCCGCTGGAGTAAGCACATTTACAGAACACAGTATTTAATCTTTGTAAATGTGAAGTCCGATAACTGTACGAACTATCAACCGGACTGGAGGGAAGTCGAACACCCATACTATAAACACAATTGTCTATTTAATTTTGTGTCCATAAAACCGGTAATATTATTGGATCGTAGTTGGGTTAAAAGATTGGAAACAATTCTGAACGATATTCCATAATTGAAATGGGAAAAGCGAAAATGATTGGCAACCTAAAACGATGTCAAAATTCAACAGACCCGCCGTTTCCACCCCCAAATAAATGAATTTAGTCATCTCAGCTGTGTATCGGAAATATGTGAAAAGTGAAAAGCAACCGTCCAAAATTTGTTCAGTTTGAAATCGAATGGATGGAACATTTAAACGGACAAATCACAGATGAAAAATATGAGAATGTCAGTGAATTCATTTAATGCTGTCAATGTTCCGAAAATGAATTTGAAAATATGCTATGCATCAAACGTTTGAACAGTTACAGGTAATCTGCACGCATGTTCAGGCAAATTTTTCACAAAGGTATATTTTGCGTTCGTTGTTCAAAATTATGATCGATATTGATTATATGTAGGTGAAGTTGCCATTCTCGGCTAGGCACAGTAATTTACAACACTCCTTTCAAGTAAACAATCTGTTTAGAGGAACGCAAGATCATTCTTTAGTCAGAAATTTTTTCATAAAAGAAGAGTAGCTCAAAATCATCGAATCCAATCAGAGCAAATTCCAATGAGCTGCACAAATTTCTTTCAGCCGATGAAATAGATATGTACATTTGTTTAACGTTGGTATCTCTTTAGAATGCGCATAAAATCTTGAAATACTATGGACCGTTTGTAATGTAGTAATCATATGAGCGATGCTCGTTTACATTTGGATCTGACAGTGGTGGGTGATCCGGCGTTGACGTAACCAATAAAACGAAAAGCCAGTTGGTCGGTGTCACGGAATCCAACAGCTAGTGTATTGGCACAACCCGGTTACAGACGGGCTAAGTTAATCTCACATCGTGCGGGTCTAAACAGAGATTCTATCCATTTATTTCAGTAAGTGTTTCAAAGTGATTTTGCCAGGTTTATTGCATCGAGAAGGAAGAATATACTTTGCATTTTACAGAAGTTATTTAGAAAGGTACTTTCTTTCCAGGTTTCTCTTGGTGATGGCATCATATCACGAAGTTGCTTCTTACAAGATTTTATTCCCCATATGGAAACATAACGGCTACTTCGACTACTTAACCGAACATTTCATAAGGTTCTGTGACTAGGATTGCTGATGATAACCGTCCCCCCTGTTGTGTTTATTCTCAACGTAGCGCTTTTCCATGCGGTTCTAGATATCTGTGTGTATGTCCATCAAGGACATACTGAAAGCCGTTTACAACGTGGTTTCCTTGAAGTAAGAGACAGAGTGTGGATAGTCCTGAAACTGGTTATCAACCTTTCTTTTTGGAAACCGTGATATCATCTTATTGACTGCCCATTAGATAAGGCTTATTCTGATGCTCACTTCCCATAAACCTAAGTTATCAAGAATAACATTGAACGCAGGCTACTTTCCTTAGCGACCACCTATCCCCCCGGCCCCTTACAACTTCCAGTTTTCCCGAAGACGCAATTGTTACGTCAATTTTGCCTTCACCGTATACGTCACACCAGTAATTGAGACAGATTTCACTTTAAAGATTATGCTTCCTTGAAGCTTCGGCATCAACCTCCTTTTTCTTCCTTCATTTTGCACTGTGGGTGTTTTGAACTGACCAACTGAACTAACACGGTTAACAATTCTAAGCGCAAAATGATCATTACTCAGCTAGATACAGCTTTTGTATTCGTAAAACCTTTCCAGTAAGTCTAGCTTAAGATTTCAGTACATTTTTTCCTTAATGTAGGAAGGAAGTGCGAAGAACTCATTTGTCACTCGTACGTTTAAGCTCCTAGTTGTAAATTGGCAACGTTTTAAATAAAATCTTAGTTTAGCGCAGCCTCTTCCTATCCAACTGAACTACAATTAAGCTTGACAATTCAGATGTTTTGTAGCCGTATGCTGTATGAATGCACGTATACTTAGCCACTGGCGATCCCCGTTTGTGATTTTCCCTTTGTTAGTTCGCTGATGCTTTAACACTGTTCTCAATGTCCGTAAAGAAAGAAAGCTGACGTGGTGGTTTCCATGCACATTTTCACACATTTGTTGTCGTTTTATCAACATAAGGAGTGAAGGTAGTTTGCTTCAAAATTCTGTTTTGTTACAGTCAACTGACCATTCTAAACTAAAATCAACATCTGTAACTAGATCGCGTTACAAATCGATTGCTTACACACGTACGCGTGGTTGGTTTTTACTTGTCATTCAATGCTTAGCTCGATTTTCTGTTACTTTCGACAAGTGTTTTAACTGTAAAACTAGTTTGTAATTAATTGTAATACTGCGACTTCACCTCATGAAGTGCACAAAACAGATTTTCGACTTGGCGTGATTGAAAGTAAACGGGGGACCTATTCGTAGAAAGATAAGTAAACCGTAATGAGTTGTTGTAGGCATACTCAAGTGTTCACAAATCGTTCACATAGACTTTACTCTTGAATAAACTGCTTCGATGTAAATTTATCCAATCGAAATCTCCCCAGGGTGTGTGATGCTTATGAACTTTTGTAACTCTGTCACGCAAATCGAAAGTAGTAATACCACAAATTAAAACCGAAACAGTTTGAGAAAAAATCGATCCAGTTTTCTGCTCGATTTGAAGACAAGACGCATATAGTGTTTCTGTTGCTCCACTTCTGTGATTAGTTAAGGCCAAGGTTATTTCGGGTCATACGATTGAAGCCGCTGTATGACAGAGAACACGTGAATGGTAAGGGCATATGTAACGTACATGACTGTCAACTACAATTACAAGTAGAATCCCGTGTTTTAAAGGATTTTTGTTAATCTTTCTGGAAGCCACTTAATTATCTATCATTAAGGGGGAAAGACTGAGGGGAAAGTTTATTTGACAAATATTGACATTATTGTTATATTACGAACTTACTCACGGGGAACAATCATGCGAGTGAACTTCTAACCCCTCTCAGACTGTGCCTGTAATATTTTTCTGCAGTTATTCATTTATGCAGATAGTGTTATTATCACTTGTGCCATTGTCCGTTCATGAATCTTCTAGTTATTTGTGGCTTCTAATGTAAAAACATTATGTAGCTATATTAGCTTGTTTTCTCCCCGTTAGTGTAGTTGAACAGTCCACCTCGGTTTGTCAGTTTGTAGTGGCTACGGCCGCAAGGGATCGGAATGGTGTTTCTAATGCATCTGGACATTCCCCTCAAACCGATACGGAAGGATAGCCGATTCGGCCCCCATTTAGACTATCTAGACCTGATGAGTCCAAACAAGAATGAAACCGGCCTTGGAGCATCGGCTAGAGGGTAGTCATCAAGATGCAGTACAAGTGTAACTGTCCTATTTAAGTAGACTTTGCAGCCAGGTCTTTCAAATGAGAGGTCCCAGGCACGAGTTTCTCTCGTATCGGAGCTCACCGGAAGTTCGCATCTTTGTCACGATGGGGATACGAGGTAATCGTACTAATCGCGGCATGGTTGACCTCAGATTAGTTGCTACTGGATTACTGCATCCGAATGACATGTACAGCGTTTACACTGGGAACATTTAACCCTTTCACTGAATCGGAATGGTTACGGTATCTGTTCGAATGCGGAAACTACAACTATCTGTTATTGGTGTTTAAACTGCACTACTCACTGCCCGGTTACCTATAAGTAATAACAAAAGAAAATACATATCGCGAGATATTAACTCTGCTATTTTGGTAATCTCTTTAGGAACGGACATAAAACAGAACATATGCTATAGTTTCAACAATAGCATACGTTCGTGGCCGGAAAGGCCAACGAAATCTTAAGACTTCACGATGTATGCTTCATTTCCTTATAGATGAACCACATAAATTGTTGGAAAATATAACACGTGGAGTCATCCACTGGGGTTAACAAAACAGTCGGAACACCACTCCCAATCTAATAATGCTCAGCGTTTAAGTATGATGAACGTTAGTACCAAGTGTGAAATGAATAACCCAGATGGCCACACGCTTGCTTCATGCGAATGGGCATCTGAGTTTGAATTGCGTTTGTGAAAACTATATGCATTTCTGGAAAATCTCTAAAGAGAGGAAATTGGAGTCCAAATATTATTCTGGAAATGAACGTTGCAACCGGCCATTACAGCTGTCAAGATTGGATCAACCAGAACCATTGTCTGTTAGTCAGGAGAAGACGATTTGCGGAACAGTCTAACAAAGCCCCAAAACGAACTTGTTGGAGGCAACAAAACGGGACAGTTTGTATAGGAAAGTTTGGAAATTTTGTATCCAGACACCACAGGAATCCATTAGGGACGAACATCGTGCTAACAGTCAGTGTGCACTTCAGAATGTCAACTTGCTGACATACGATTGATATTGCAAAATCGTTTTCCTGGCGAACAACTAGACTGGAAGTTGTATGTGCCCTTTCAACAGATTGTGAACAAGTCCAAATCTGCAGATTTAACATCAGAAAGCTTTTGTTTGTAAGCGACTTACTGGCTGGATTCTGTGATGTTGTTCGAATCTACCAGATAGATATATTTGAGTAAAAGGGCTCATTCCTTAGAATGTACGATCAGTAAATGATTACCGAGCTATCTCTGTATGAACAAACTGAGCTTCCAGACGTTAACGGCATGAAAATGTAATTACGATGAGCGGAATGAATTATTGTATCAGTTTGTCGTGGTGTGTGCCCCATGTCTGGCGTTTATAAATGGAAGTGGAGACCAGGCGAAATACGCCAAACGCATAAGTCAATCAGACCGACGTGTCAACTATTTGCGGCAACCGGAGACAGGGGGTGTGTAGTGTGATGACAAAACCAGTTTTCTTTGCGAATCAATCAGTCGTTTCGACAGTTGTTTTAATGAGGTGTCTTTCTACGCTTTTCTTTCCCGCTGAAAAAGTACATTAGCATCGGATGAACGGGTCACATCGAGAAGGTAAAAAAATGTTTCATCTTGGTGGAATGACAGCATATTGTCCTTAATATGGAATTTCATAACATAGTCTGTTTATTGCTGCTGTTTGTTCCTACTAAATAACTTTCGGTTCTGTGGATGCATCTCTTCCTTTGCATTCTCGACATTCTCGAGTATCCTGATATGGTGGTGCTAATCTCATTGCTGTTTTGTTCTGTATGTATTGGTCAATCCATTTGAGCCATTGCAGTAGTCTGACAACACATGATAGGACACGACCAGCGTCTTTGACCTCTAACTGAAATTTCGACTCATCCAACTCACGGCAGTAACCGATAAATTTGGTTGCTTATCTCAGCTATTGCCCTTCCTTGTCTCACAGGCTGAAGTAGATTGACCGTTTGTGGCTGACCTGCAAGTTATCAATGAGCCGCGGTTTCACAGTCATTTTCCAAGAATGAGAAGTGCATGGTTGAGGAAAATTACTTTATTTATTACTGATGAGTAGTCGGGGATTTGGTTTTATTTCAATTTGAACATCACCCACAATTGATCGCAGTTGTCGCATTCCTATATGATAATTCGGTCGTGCCTAATGTGAGGTCAATGGCGCAGTGGTAAACACGGTTGCCTCATGAACAGTATGTCCGTGGTTCAAGTCCCGGCAGTGGCGATGATATGCACTACTGACGAGCCCTAATGAGAGCGAAACTCGAGTTTAGTGCTTCTTCTACTTCATTTATGTTAGATGATCAAGACCCTGGACGGGGAATGTTAGTCAAAATGGCTACCTAAACGGAGTCAATTGATAATCTTAATAGGGATTGTTTATCCCCGTTCAGAATGTATAAAAGGCTATCTCTCAACCAGTAATGTAACATGAAATAAATTAGTATATTACGGGCATAGCTTTCATAGAATAATGGCCCTGTGAATTATTCGTCTTTCAGAGTGCTAACCAGGTTGTCTATTTTCAAAAGGATGAAAACGTGAGTTTCTACTGCTTCGTTGGAACAGAGGTATGAACAACTTCACCCACATTCAATCATAGTCCTTACATTCAGATGTGCCCTTCGGTCGACTCACCTCGTAAGGAAGCACTAGACTCGATTTTCGCTCATATTGGAGCTCATCCGTATGGAATAATCAGACTCCCCGAAATTCAGTTCAAACTAACATACATTGCTCAGTTGGTTTAATGAAGTCCGTGGCTTCGACCTAACTGAGAAGTTCCTGCTCGCGGGGTTATCGATTGGAGTCAACAGAGCATTTGTGTCTCCCATCGACACAACCAGGCAATCTGAAAACCAATCACACACGCTTGCGGTTGAACGTTTAGATATAACTGATCTGCCATGCCTAGTGTGAGATTATTGGCGCTGTGGTTAAAACGGTATTCTCAGAAACATGGAGGTCGGAGTGCAAATTCCTTTTAAACAACAAATTGCAATTTTCAAGTTAGTAATTTTCGCCCGTTATCGTGGACAAACTGTTTGTATTGGGCGGGTTCAGACCTAACGCGCAACTACTCACTCCATGAGAAAATAAGTGGTTGATATCGGTTTGCATAGGTTAACTTGCTAGAAACTGATATAAAAATGACAAAATATTCTCTGTAAACAGTCAGTATGTTAGCGCCTATGCAATCAATCCTCAATACTTATCACTTAAGTGAGTTTTGAGTAAGGCCATGCTGTCTTCGATCAGTCAGCCTTTCGCGCGAATCCTCACTTATATGTCGCCTCTTTGCCTGTTTGTAGACCATATTACGAATGCTGTACAGAGCTGGACAGAAGAAAACAGATCATTTATTAAAAATTTTCATGGAAAGGTTGGTAAGATGAAGTAAACTTCGGGCAAGATTTTGTCGATGGATCGTTGTCACCCTGAAGTGTCTGGTAATTTCGGATGCATAGGAATAACGATAAAAATTGCTATAGTAATTTTCTGTAGATCAACTCACTGACCGTGTCATCCAGGAAGAACAGTCCACTCTCACCAGTGGACCGCATAGCAGCCTAATCACCTTGCATTGTAATGGTGCTCGCACGATCGTCAAATCACCCATCATTGAGTCTACACAAGCGCGTTCTACACTCCAGTTTCATGGGACAAAATCATGACTCGCTGATTTGTCCTCCAACTTTTAATGAATCGTCAGAACATGACCTCTAATAATCAGCATGGTAGGCTAGATAAGCTTATATGGAACTGAGCAAAATCGTTACCGTTGAATGAGCGGTAGTCGTCAAGAGTCAGGTAATCTATTGTCAATGAGGAGTGAGTAACAGTAGCGGATAAGCAGATATTCAGACAGTACCGGTTTAAACGGACAGCCTTGTAGTTTTCATATGGGGTCTCAGCCAGCTAACCAATAGCAAACACCTTGTTCATTTTCGTCCAGCGGTGTACACTAACAGTACGGCCTCTCATTTCTATCAGACAGAAATTACTGGGAGATTACCGGACGACACTGGAACCACTTAGTTCCATCGTTGAATGGGGGTAGGAGAAGGGTGGATAATAAATTCACATGAAAAATGAACAGTTTTTTTGGACTTAGTGAAATTGCTTTCTTTGTTTTAACAGCTGAGTTTGGATTAGGACAACAGCTTGGATGCTCCTTAACGACTTCAACCATATGAAAAGTACAGAAGTTTATTGGACGGACAATTTGGTGCATTTTCTTCCAAGATAGTATACCGTTTACGCTGTCCATGCGCTACATTATTTCGAGTTAATTATGAGCCCAGTTAAATATTTCAAGATCTAACGCAGATTGACTATTTATAGTAGTTGGCCTTAAACGATCATAAATAGTATAGTACATCGTATGCTAAACCTAGTTACCCCGAATCAACCGGTAAAAATCTGGTTCGTTCTAGTTTGGTCCCACTAGTACCATATGAATGATGGGGCAATAACCCCGTGACCCTTAAGCGGGTGTCTGAAAACTTATCCGCTATGCCACGGATACCAGTTTACAGACTTTTCACGAATGACTATTTAGTCTAAATAACTTACAAACTTCCGTATTACCCCAGTGACAACAACCTAGTAGGAAAATGTCTGACGTGTTGCTATAACTCCAATTCACATATCTTAGATATGAGTACTCTATGTGAGTGGAGCTGTTGGCAGCAGTCAAGATCGAAACGACTCTCCACCAGTTTGATATTGTGGCCCTTAGAACCAGTTATTTGCATACATCTTACCTGGTCCCTTCTGAGACCAAAGTGGATGAGTGCTATGTAAGACGCACCCTATATAGTACCAAAACTTTACAAGACTCTGTGACGTACAAATTTTAAACCTCATAACCTCGATACTTAGATCGCAATCTCGTCCAGTGTTGTAGTCGACGTTGATTGGTGTTGGCCTACAAAATTAGCCAGGTGCGTTTATCACTCACATCAGGTACTGTTTATGACAAGCGTAGAACTACCGGTTCCATTACAAAACAATGTAATTAATCACACGTTCGAACCAATCACTGTACATCTACACGGTGGTTTTGAAAACATTTACTGGCAGTAGCAATGACTCACTCGTGAAACCTTTTAACATGAGGAGGGGTTGGCACAACTGCATTTTTATTGTTTACTTACTCTGTGGCCACGTCTCACCAACGCTTCAAGGTATGCTCGTATAAATTTCCCACTTATCTCCAACTCTGTCAAGGCTTTCTTCAACGTTCGCCAGCTCATGGCGTCCACATCGTATGCAGCCATTGTGAATTCGACTGATGTGACCGGATAGTCACTGTTCAGTCTGACAAATGAGTACAGGTCATTATACTCGGTCATCTCAATAGGAAAACCGCAGACTGTGTCAGTGGTTTAATCGTTGGACTGATTGATTATTATTTAACCAAGTGTAACAGGGTGGGCGACGAGGTATGAGCTACACGGAAAGGCCAAGCAAGAGTATACCCATGCAGACAGACCCGAGTCATGTGGTAGGGACAGGCTAGGATAGACGGTTGCATTTGTCTTGACAGACCGTTGCTCACATTGTCCAGAACATCATCACCAAACAACTACCAGCGTTATTTTTTAGTCACGTTAACGGTTATCTTCCGCACAACGTAGATGTGCCTGTATATTCATGTTGCTGCTGGTCGTAGTTGGGACTCCTCTGGTCTTACTGAATTGGAGCTTCCGTTGGCAGTACAACGAATTTGTGACTGGTTGCTTCTTCCACTTGATGAATTCAGGCACGAATGTAAACAACTACATTGGAATATTGGTCCATGTGTGAACGACAACCAACATCACACCACGGTCTTTCAGCTACTCTTGGCTGGTCATCTGCTGCACATAAACAAAAGGTAATGATCAAACCGTGAGTCCTAGAGTTCGTCTTTCGGGGAGCTGGCCATAGTAACTACGGTATACTGTCTGCAAAGCACCGACAAAACTGGAATATTTTTTACATCGCGTGTGAATGTGGTCGTGCCAGTTGACTGTGACGAGAAAACGTACGCGGCGGTCAGACAAAGCTATCTGCTGACTCATCCATAAACCGGTATAATAGAACCACGCACGCATGCTGTGCAGGTCATCGTGCGTGGTGGTGTCAACGCATAGACAACGTACACACACACACAACCTACAATGGACAGTGGTCGATGTTTTCTGACACGTGGCTGGGTGACTGCATATGTCATTGTTGACTCGGCACGCATCACATGGAACTGATTACATTACAATAAGGCTACGAGTTGTGCGTTTTAGAATTGGCCACCATAATGACATAAGCTTCCATAATCGATTCTGGACATACACAGGTTTGAGGTTAAGTTACTAAATAAGGAAACATCGCCAGTCAAGCGGTTAAACTGCACTTTCATTGGACTCCCAGAGGATACTGTGAGAAAACGTAAGGACTAGTTTCGAGTGTCAATTTTGATGAGTTCGAACAGAAGCCAGCGTGCCCAATTTACGATGTGCATGTATACACCCGATAATCAGTTATTGAACAACAAAATCTTCGAGACATTCATGGTCTGACAAGCGCATTCTCAGTACTGAACTATAACTATTAGTATATACGGCTCACTTTCTACAGATCCTGCGTGCATCACACAAGACTAGATAAGACAAGAGCAATGGAACTACTGCAACGTAAAATCTTGAGAACAACTGAACAATCCTATCGTATCTGTAACGATAAAGAATGCGATGAAATGCAGTCCCTGAAAGCTTTTCCAAAATATGATCCGGCTACCAAACGGGCCGTTTTCAACGAAGCGGTAAAAACCTTCGAAATCTGTTGACGCTTCATAGCAATTTCTAACGCTGTCAGTGCTCGTCACTAGCGATACAAACATTTAATCTATCTATGGTAGGCTGCTATTTTATCACCCGAGTTAACCGACCTGTAATTTTGCCGGACACTAGCCAGGGGGACTGTGGTATTGCTTGCATGACTGATCCACTTGATGTAATTTAACTTGGGAAGACAGTTGTGTTGATACATTGTCATCATGCCTTTTTGTTTCTAGGAAAGATTGTACGGATGTAATGTCTGAATTCTTCTAATAATCACCCAACTACTTGTGTGACTCCCCAAATAGCAACTGGCGAATGTGCTGTGCATCTTCACCATTCTCACTGATACCTTAAGTATTGTGAAAGATAATGAGAAGGTATCATTCATGTACACGAAATACCCAACAGTCATAAACATTCAACTCAAAACAAAGGAAGTGGGGCTAAACAAGCCAAGTCTTACAATAACACTTCAGATGTACAAAAAGCATCTCGTGGCCTAGCCTAGCGATAACAATGAACAAATCATCCGTCAAACCGACCAGATTTTTGCTTGAAGGAACCTCACTGATCAACACTAACAAGCACTCTTTTCAGAATAGTAGAACTGATCAAAATGAATGTGAGCATTTTTTGCGAACGTCCGCAGACGCCTGCATTTTATATGGAAAATATAGGGATAAATTTGTGGGATACGACTTGAAACACTCTATGTTTGTCACGAGTTTGAACTCGCGACAGTCAGGTGGACGATGGTGCTCCTCTTTACTCCCTGATTCGAAGTTTATTTGCTGCTAAACTGGATGATCTA
>JTDE01001973.1:78587-90054 GCA_014338405.1 Paragonimus skrjabini miyazakii
TGATGATGATGATGATGATGATGATTGTGTTGATCACACTAAACTTTCAGTCAATTGGTTTCTTTAAATTGGTAGCTCTGAACTAAGCTCAAGCTATTTGGGGCTAGGGAAGAATGATTACTTACCAAGGATGACTACCTGAGAAGGACGTGCGTTACACAATATCTTGTCAGTAGTGTGTTTCTTGTACAAACAAACTGTACCTGAGTACATCTGAACAAGGAGGATTGACTTAGTCGTAGTCAGACAGTTGAACGTTGTTCTTTCATGAACACAACATATGCCTGTTTTATTGAAGAAGTTTGCTGTCGGGTATACTTCAACACGTACACTTTGCAATTTAATCATTTTCAATTAACGTTAAGCGAAGTTTTCATTTCGCAATACTGATGACCTACAGTAACATTATTTTCCTGCCTTCTTCGTCAATGCAAATAGTTAAATAGAATTTGTGATAAGCCACCTTTTGCGTGCACTCAACGGAAGTAGGTATACACTGTCGCCTTTGTTAACTACGTCAGCTGTTTGGTGACTGTCAACAGAGCTACTCTAATACAGCCAGTAGATTTAAGGTCACATGAGTCTGAACGTGGTCAGCGTAATCATCGTATCACGATTCCTAAGGGGATTCAAACACGATTGCCATCAGTTGGGCAGATGGAAATCGGGCATGTGATCAAGACGAACAAATGTTAACCCAACCTACTAATCAGATAACGAGTACATTGAACTCAGCACATCGACTATTTGTACCACTCACTTCAAGTGACCGCCTAAATACTTGTTTGTTATGACTCATGTGATATATTTAGACGAACTGTCACAAGCACGCCACTTACGCGTGATCGGTAAGGAATGTATTATCGGACTGCAATAGATCAGATAACAAATTTCAATATTATGTTCAAAGTCTACTTTTTTGTCGAACAAAATACATTACCACCCACGACCACATTCAGTTGGATTGGCTCCATCCGATTTATTTCGGTGTGGAACAGTTGTCTGCGAATTTTCATTTGCAAAAGTTGGACGACCTTTGTTATATGTCGAGCTGTTCACCAGTTTTTCCGTAATAAATATGTACCGTTGAGCGATGTTATGTTTAATCGATTGAAGCCTCAACAATTTGCCTAGTCGTGGACAGAAGACCCAGTTCTTTTAATAACTGCACTCTACATGAGGTCTCTTAAACGGTCTTAAACTGGACTCCATTTAGGTGGGCTATCACGCACCTACACATATGGTAATACTGTATTATGGGACAACTGAACCATATTCATGAGACACTGTTGTTACGAGACTGGCGAGATCCTTGCTTCCTGTCCGATGTCTTTTGCATGCAGGTCAGTATAGCCAGTTTGTATCATAAGACGACCTTAACAAATTCCGGTGATCGTGATATCTCTTTTCTCCTTCTGGCTGGGTAGATGTTGTGAGCAGCCTGAATCCGAAAGATGAATTAATCGCAGGCCAATTCTGATTCAGGGGCACGAAGGGAAAAAATCTGTCATCTTAAAATGGGAGAATGTTACATGAGGGACAAATGCCTAAAAGACCAATTCAAGCATACTACTGTTCATATACATGGGCATGTAAAGGGTTACCCAATCAGAACATAGAGTCGTGTTCAGACCTAACCGCTGGTGTGATTAGTGTCTTAAATTAGAAACGATTCTACGTGTAGCGTGCTAGCTTTAGCAATCTTGTTACCAGATCAATGTCAAATCACACAAATTGCCATTCCAACTTCACTTATATCCGTATGATTGCAGTCCCCTTTACCATTGAGTACTAACTGTTCCTGACGAACAAAAGCATCCGCACCTCAGTCCAAAAGACACTAAGTAGTCAGTGCTATCACACGAAGAATACACATGTGCTAAGACTGCAGGTAACAAGCAAGTGCAACCAGAAACGCAGTCAGAATCAAGTGATCGGGTCCTTGGATTGTTTAATTCGTCCGAAATTACCTTATAATTTCATGAGAACGACAACTTAGTGAACAAGACTTGTCTTCTGGTCGTGTTACAAGGCAACTGTCAGACAGAGTGCTTGAACATCATCCTGTGTGGTTGAATAATGGTCTGATTAAAACAGTTTCAAGCGCGATTGTTGCTCATTTGACTGACTCTAATCAGTCCGACAGTAGTAATCGACCAGCCGAATCTTTATTGGCACAAACAGTTTTTGTAAATAAGATTGGTGACCTGGGATCAGAAACATGCAACTTCCATATTGATGTAAATGGACGTTAGTGAAATTAAGCTACTCATGGATTAACACTTGCGTTGATACTGACTTCTTATACAAGACCCCATTTGATAATCATCATCCAATATCCATGCGATGCCTCATCGTATCAGTATACCAGAAACAGCCACTGGTGTTGCTCACCATGGTTCTTGAGAGCAACCCCTTTGATCACTTTATTCTGCTTTTTCAACGTGTCCGTTTACATATTCCGCTTGCAAGATCTGGTAAGGCGTGCGTGTAAATTGTCAGGAGAGTGGAGCCGATAGCAGTACAGCGAAATACGTCGAGTGTTAACACCAATATATTTCCACGACTCATGATGACACCATGAGTATTCTGTCGTTTCGAAGCGAGGATGTTGGCCTTGAAAAATTAAACGAGCAGAACGGAATTGTAGCTGTAAAATACGACCAGATGATACGGTGATTAATTAGGTGAAGTCGATGTGTACTAGTTCCAGATCTGTGTAGACTCAGTGATTCTTCCAAACTAAACTCTTTAACGTTAGCCAAGATGATCGTTTTGAGCTGTAGTGTACTGTCCTTAAGCTCTGATGAGTCTCGACCTGAAAAACAATCACCCTATGTGTGTGATTAACTGTATCTAGAAGATGGAAACTGGTTTTTATTGGGACTCCATTTTTTCGTCGAAGACCGCCTCCTTCTTCAGGAAAACTATTTTGCCGAATGATGAATGAGCAAAACTGTCCAGAAGAGTCGAGATGCAACTTTCGTGATTTTTTTACGTGCTCGACCTTTATTCCAGTATGCTTATTGGTGGTTTAATGACGTTAGCTACCATTTTTCGTGACTGTCCTTCGATCTTGTGATTCGAGAATGTTTGTTTGTTGTTGTGCATCATGTGAATACCCGATAATTTCCTCATTGGCGCACACCATTTTGGAGCGGAACAATGTTGATTTTTCCATCCGTCTTTTGGTTTGTCTTGAAGACAATCAACAAGGGCATTTGCATTATTCCTGAGACGAAGATTTTCCGTGTTAATTATTACCAGGAGGAGAATCTGATTTCCTCCAAGCTCATTACTATACCGTAGGCGAACCGAGGGTCCGCAACAGGCTTCAACTGAACATGACCATGGTTGTGATGCTAAACACACTTTGCTCTATCTTCAACTGTGAGATGCTGGTTTGTTTGTCGGGCGAAGAAAATTGGAAAGTTCGAAAACATAACCAGCCGGGTTATGCAAAGCTGTATTTTGAAAAATCAACTATCTCACGTAGTTAGCAGTCTGGATGAATGAAACTTTAAGAAGATGATGCAATAAAATATATGCATTAGTGTGTGAGGGATATTTTGACATCAGGTTGATACATGTGTTACCCTATCAATGACACTTGCCAGTTCCTAGACCAGTTGAAAATTTTTGAGATTGTTTAGATCGGAATCATTCAAGCTTTAACGCAAAATGTCAGTCGTGGAGGATCGACTTACCTAGTGATGCATGAAACACATTTGCATGGTTTGCCATCAATAATTCTGTGAACAACATGGGGAGACGAATGTAGAGGGTTAACACAGTTATTGGAAGAAAATCCTTATGTTAACCGGGGAGTTGACATCTGTGCAGCGACGGCTAACTGTCGACGGAAAAATAAACCTCGCATGAGTTTTCTTCATCACATGTACTCATGAATGAGGAAAGGTTTCACATATTTTTCTTTGAAATATTCAACACTTGGAAAGTATTGATCGTTGGTTCACCAGAAAAGTCACAGTCAAAGCAATACCTTATCCAGTGATGCTAGGTTATTTTCAAAATGGCAGAAACACCTAAGAGTGGACGCAGTCTTCTTCTACATAAACTTGCTAATTCCGATCTATCCAACAGCAAAACTTCGTCCGGTAAACAGACTAGTAAATGAGAAGGGCGAGCTACTAATTATGCAAAACTTCTTACTTGTTTGAAACTGTGTGAACTGGGAGTGAATGCTAAATTTTCAGGCCTCGATTAAGTTAGTTAACAGTTTAGAACCCCACTCAGATGGAGCATACTTGTGAGTTAAAGTGGCAAGCCAGCATATTGTTTATCTTTCTAGCCCATTCCAATCGGTAATCAAATGTGAATATTAATTGCAATATTATCTCGGCTTTTAGCGCTGGCAGGACTAACAACTAATAACTTTCCACAAACACTTTCTTGTTCAATTCTCGCTCACATTTTTAAACAGATTAACGACATTTCCCTCCCAGTCTATGGTGAGACAAGGAAGCATAACCAAAAGCCTTTCTCACTTTTGAACACATATGACATTTACAAACTGCTACCATTTCAAGAATCACCCATTTTGTCAAAAATAGTCATTATTTGAATTCAAAAACAAAGAGAGGAGATATCGTTGACGGATTGCGCATTTGATTAACATCCGTTTTGTTCACTGTGATGTTCATACAATTAACAGTTTGCTTGATTTTCAACTGTTGACCGACACGAAACGAAATGAGCGACACCTGCATCCTGTAGACTGTCAAGTTCAGACGAAGAATCGTGTGATTTACGATTAATCGGTTTTAAATCTTGATTACTCGGATCTGGAATCCGTGCAGAATGAACAGAATGTTTGTTGTCATAGTGACAGATGAACAATTGCAATCGTCCCTGATTGAGTACCTGCAAGCAAGATACCGGGCGATAACCTTTCAATTCAACTTCTAGTAACTTAAATGAATGAACATCTGATTAAACCAGAATGTGTTAGGAAGTTCGTCCAGCTTTGTCGTTTTCTCAACACTTACAATATACATACTACTTGACTGGTTGCAGCAGTTTTAACTCACAGCTATTATCGTAGGAATTTAAGGGCTGTTACTACGGCGCTATTTCCAAGAGGAAACAGTCACACTGGATAGAGCTAGACTTCGACGGGAAGTGCTTGAAGTTAGCTGATTATGCCGGCTGACTAGAAGAAGGAAATGCTAACACGCCGGTAGTTTAAAAGTTTTCTTCATAACAAAAGGAAAACCACGACATCTGTCTTGTAATGGCAGAATCACCATTTGTTGTAGGTGAGTGAAAAGTTGTGAAACCAAGTTCTTAGCTGCTTCTAGTTTCCATTACTAAGATACAACAATTCGAACAGATCTTATTTGACCAGCCATTTGTTAGTAAACTTATTCGGATTCTTAGTACGCACCTTTGAGTTAGTGTTCCAATCAGTCAACATCTGAGCTTATTTATATTATCATTGTTAGGAGTTTAATTTACATGCTGTTCGTTTCAAATCTAACGAAACGTTACAGCACCGAATGTGGAACTGGACAGGGTAGTTTATACAGCATAGCCCATAGCTAGTAGATGTGCACACTATACGTGAGACACTTTACCCTGGATGACGTTAATTGTACTTTTTAGGAGTAACCACTTGACGGGAGTGAATTAAACGACTTGTTTTGCAATGGAAGCCTCGGTAACCATTGCTTTTGTGAATGTTGGTGGATACCTATCAGTAATCTAGTCATTAGTACTCACTGTTTCCGGCGTATGACATTTCCACTGAGCACAGTCCAACTGTACTCGGCATGGTGAGCGATAATGACCAAATAGTTTGCGGTCAGTATGCAACTGTCTGGAAAGTTCCGGCGTTTTCCATGTTCCCTGTCATTATTGAGTTGGACAACGCTTCTCGGTTTCCGTTAACAGGCCGCTACTAAGCTGCGCAGTATTCATTCAGACATGATGCTCTGAAAATGGTACTTAGAAAGCTCGTTGTTGAGGGACAGAATACTGGGGTGATTGATGTCATAGCACAGGTTGATTTCTGACGATCAGTCCATACTGTTTGTGTCTACTCTTATGTACTCTCAAGCAAAACAAATGATTACACCCAGTTTACATCGGTTAGCCGGCAAAACAGAATAAAAACATAGGCACAACTTTTGTTGTCAATTCGTCGTATTTCTACGTACAAATATTGAATCCTGGCTGTCAATCTTTAAGGTGACTTTTAATGAACACCATTTAAAACACTGCGTTCCCTTGATCCAATTCACCAATAACGATAGAAGACATACGTCGCGAGATGTTAACATTTCGTTTACTCTCTTCAGTCACGAACGTAAAACAGTGGAATGTTGTTGCTATCCGCATGTCCTATGTATTCCAATGTTTTACGTTCGTGACTGAAGAGAGTAAACGAAATGTTAACATCTATCGTTATTGGTGAACACCATTTCTTCCTGGCTCAGCCGAATTTTGCACGTGGCTATCCAACCTGTCGCCGATCTTCCCAGTTAGACGCAATACTATGAGTTCCGTTGGACGAAAATGTATACTCCAATTAATATGGATTCGTCAAGCAGAAGACAGTGCTTTGTTGTAAAAGAACTTAAACCCCTGCTCGAAACTTTTTCATTCAATTAATACCTGGATGGACAACACTAATATTAACGATAAGTATGGCAATCCCTCTTGGCTCGAACCGGCGGCTGTGCTATTTAGGAAGACCAACTCTGTCATGCTAGATGACCGGGAAGCAGCTCATCGTAGACTGAACGCCCTCATCCTGAATCGCAGGACTGTACGTGCGATCGCTAAGTGACATACCCTTCAGTTTTTTGCATAAACTCATTTCATTCAACTTGTACTGAAACCGTTACTCATCAGTGTATCTTCAACATTACAATAAATTACACAATTTTAGTGTTTGTTGGTCAGCCTATTGATAGAATTGTGTAGAATCGGGCGTACGAGTGGTATTCAACACTGATCACGCAGCCGATCGGTATTTGGGATTAATCAAGAATACTAAGAGCAAACGGTCCCATTCACTGCGAATACGTGAATAGTCAGACTGCACACTTTCTTAGCTTCGAGTTGCGACTGTCCTTTTCACTCCAGGTCCGAACTAACCAGCCGACGCTAACTGTCTCCATGGAAGTAGGTAGCCTAAGTTACAGGTCGTTTTAATTTCAGCTAATTTGTTGTATAGCCTCTCAGCTATTGACTAAACAATCGACAGTTGTATTGTTGTCGTTCATATGTTATCATAGCCTATCACAGACTCCCCATATCCAAATATGCCGGTCAAACTTTTGTGATGAAATCTTTATTCAACAGTCTACCTTCCACACTCCATCCGAGTTCTAGAAGTTCGGACTTTGTGGGTTAACATGCCGAACATGTTGTACTGAGTTGGACTATAGTTGATGACTTTAGTTTAAGTAAGTACTGCTAGTCCATTGGTTCACGAGAAATAAATTCAACATCATAACTCGTTTGCATGTTGAAAACTTTGGACGAGTGTTTGAAGCTGAGATAATTACCGATTTGGATATTGATCAGTGGAATTATGATCAAGAAAACCACTAGGTGTGAATGATTGTCTTGCTCTTAATGTTTTTTTTAAAAAGATACTTGCAAGGTTCAGCAATTAACAATGTCATGGTATCAACAGCCTTTTAAGTAAAAAATTCGTGTCGTGACCTATTCCGGGTTGAAAGTATCGTAGCCGAGCCTTTCGAAGATGGTATATTTGGAACTCTGTGGAAGAGTTACTGGAGTAGTGGGGGACAGGAGCATCCACAGAACGCTGACTGACCTGTTACCGCTTGTAAACACCAGGATGAAAGCATTACTAGCTACATAACGAAGAGGTCTGGTGAAGTTGGTTTGGGCCATGGAGAATGAAGACATGGTGGCTGGACTCGAATCGACCGCCTGGAGGCAATGTGGCTGTTCAAGACCGCTTGACATGAAACACGAACGACTCCCTTGGTGTTTTCCGTTACTCTGCAAGATTCACAGAACAGAGCCGTTCCTTACCTAGACTGGGTACTGACGGAACAGCTGCTGACGGATTGGTTCACCAAATGTCTGTCACGGTCGCTATAAGATTAAGTTCGCCCTGCCCCGGGTGACTAGTTGGGTGGATATTGTCCAGCTATACAACAAATAGCATCACCATTGGAGACTAAGACAATCGCCACGCCAATGTAATACTCCTCACAGTGGATGTTGTGACATTAGGAATAAACGACTCACAACTAAAGCAAACCCGAATGCTGTTTCATTTGTAAGAAAACCGGATGTCTCGTACAGAGCAGTGACATCCTAAGAAAGATACACTGTTGTTGTTTTGTAATTTAGCATTACCAGTAGCCATAGAAACGACTAACTAAACTGTCACTTAAACTCGAGGCGGAAGTAAACAGAATAACTAGTAAATACGCGACCAATACAGGTGCAATCTTTTCTGTGGTATGAAAATGAAAAGAAAATTAGATTGGAAAGTGCTTTATGTTCATTAAAGTACTTGGCTGGTGTAACTTATAAATCTATGGTTTGATTGAGTGTATCATATGTACTAGTAATCATGTCGTGAAACATCAGCTTGCATTACCCTTGTAAAACAATCAAATATTTATTATGGCCGGATTTTAGAAACTGCTGTGGATATGAATGACCTCAGGTGACTCGTAGTTTTGCCTGAAGAGCCTGAAGAGTGATTCATAGTTTAGCTTACTGACTATAAACTACTGATCGATGGTATGAGTGAGCCACCATAGAGGGGATCGATGACGGTCATATATACAAATCAACGAAGTATCCTTGCTGGATACATCTCCCGTACTTAGTAATCGTTGAGTATACAGTAGTGGCACACACTTTTGTAGCAACTGTTGTATTCGCGTCAAGACCGCCTGTGTGTCCCACGATCGCGCTGAGACTCGAGTTGCGGTATGATTAGTTGCGCCTTCAACGAACAGCGACTCATTCGTTCACGCTCTTAATAATGACGTTACAGCTTGTAAATGGGACGATATAGTACGTACTTTTACTGAGTGACGAGTTCTCTCTACCGTTGTTGTAGCCTATAAGGCCTACTGTTGACTGCATCCGAATAGGAATACAACACTGGCATCGCGTTAAACGAACCTGTCCGGTGGATTCTAATCTGCAGCCTCCAGGATCATATTGGCGTGATGCTGCCATACAGCCAACTGGAAGTGATTGGACACAGTGGAAAACTACATTTGCAAAGTACTTGGATATGTTATTGATCTGGCGGTAGCTAGCACTACCTCGAGGTCAGTTTCTCGGGATCCAGTTCGCAAAGGTGCACCGCGGTCAAACGCTCAAGTTGCCACTGCAATACCGGTTGCAAATAGAGGGGAAAGCCGCTGTGTGCCCCAAGTTAGAATCACGTGGCTCGGGTAGATGTCAAGTATGACTACATTACTCATTGTGACATACATGAAAAGGACGACTAAGCGCGAGTCCTACGGCCCTAGCTCTCCCGCCCACGCGTCACTTAATGCAGTCACGTGTGCAAAGGCCGGGACAAAACGGGCTACAACGTCACGCAGACTTACCGTCAGTCATTTTAGACAGGAGGCGCGGGTGAGTATGGAGCAGGTTGACCAGCCGATCGTCTCGAGAGAATACACAATCAATTCCAATCAATGGGGTCTGTCATATAAACTAATGATGTCATTTTGTTCGGCAACGTATTTATCGACTGTGAACAACCGAGAGTTCAGTTGATACAAACCGAAACTAATTCGCTGATGATCAATACTATTAATTTAAGTGAAAATTTCAAACGCAAAACAGAAAAGTGCATGGTTGGAATGTTGACTTTGTAATTGTAGTGTTAAAAGTGTAAATTACATTGAATAATGTAGTTTGCTTAAAATGCAATGTATCAACAAGAATTTACATCCATTCACAGACGCTGCATCTAACGCCACGAAATAGATCGGCAACGAGATGAATGGAAATGGGTTTTCAATTAACGAGTTGTCACGGTCGAATAACCACAGCACCATTCCCTATCAGCCAGTCAGTCCCGTCAATTGCTTTGAGATTAGGTAGTAGATGAAGCGCGTGTTCTAGTTTCTGTTTCAGGGGGCTATCGGTAATGACAATCAATAACTAGTAACCTTTGTTTGGTGGTTGTAAGGATGTGATGTTTGGGAGAAAATGACAGAAACAGATTTAAGTCGAGAGTGATAATTGAGGAAGATACGGTAGAAGGGAGAGAGTTAATCGTACCGTCCACTGGCAACGGAATTTGAACCAAAGTGCCGACCATTGCCGCGTCGGTGGTTCAGTGGTAGAATGCTCGCCTGCCACGCGGGCGGCCCGGGTTCGATTCCCGGCCGACGCACCACTTTTTCTGCACCCACCTCAGACAAATACAGTCCGATTCACGCCCCAATTTAGTATGGGGACTAAGCGCCAGCACCCTGGTTAGGTCAATGCACGCCACATTTAGGTTCACGGTGGTCGTACATGATCGGTGCTCACTGCCATAGATACATGATCGTAGTCTATGAGCGCAGTAAGCTGCGTAAAGCGCACGCTACAGATTTAAAATGACGTATATCGACTACAACGGTCTAATGAGTCCTTTATATTGGCCAACTTCTACGATATATCCCGTTACATCAAGATATAATTGTCTTTTAACGATGCACTTTTTCAAAACCAACAGGAACGTTTACAATCATCCTGCATACATCCCGCGTTATTAAACGGCCTCTTGAAACTTGCTTTAGAAACGGTAAGCAGTAATTTATTTTAACCGTCCCGATCAACACAGGTGTAAACTTATGATGCATTGTGCAGTCCAGTACGCTCATAGACTACGACCATGTAGCTATAGCATACGCTCTCCATGATCTGACGATTCTGCGACCAGAGAGTTTGAAACACGGACAACTGACGCGCACTCTGCTACAACCAACATACGCATTACGAAGCGGTGAAGAACGTGCATTTCCCATTCACTACAAGCTCCCATTGCCCAAAACGAACCGAATGTCCGGTTTGGTAGGTAGTAACTAGTAAGATGAGAGGTGAGCAACTGCGATACGAACTACAAGACAGGGTTAAGTGATAGCTGACTTTTTGCAAATAGTGCATGATATGAGCCCCAGTCCTACGGGCCACTAGAGAAATGGGTGGTTAACGGGCAAATATTTGAAGTAACCTTGTGTGGTAGACTATCACCTCGTATTTATTCACAGTCATGCGTTCAACTCCCCGGCGGCTTGATACCCATGCCGTCTAACCAGGCTTTAGCGCACGGCACACTAAGTCGTTTTCCCAGGTACGAATTAACCAGACCCGAAATAGAAAAGGCCGTTGAGAGAACAGACCGGATATTTATTACTCGAAATATACAATGGGTCTCTTATAGCGCTAGAAATGGCACCGACACGTAAGTTAGCTAGAGAGGCTAGAGACCGGC
>JTDE01001973.1:111043-121655 GCA_014338405.1 Paragonimus skrjabini miyazakii
TTGGATCGACAGTTTTCTAGAGGTGAGCTCAAGTGGATAACCGTGCTACAGTCGTAGACTCGCGTCTCCGACACACAACACACATGGAGACTACTGTCTCAAAAAGTGATCAAATTTAGAGGAAAAGCCAATACAACGTTATTAATAGGGTGGAGTATTAATATAACTGTTAATGTTGTTTGTATTTCGTATTTATGAAATGTATTCAAACGGACGCAGTTTGAATCTTGCATTGCTTATGTCATTCTCGGAGCTTCACACTAATAATTAACTGTTGTGTGACTAAATGTGTGCGAGATTGAATGTTGTAGACTCATGTTTATCACTGACGGTCTCATAGCAAATAAATCTTACATTTTCATTTATTTTAAAGAGCTTGCGGTTCTTAATTCTCTTGGCCGTTTGCTTTGCTATTGTTATCTTGTGCAAGCTAAAATACATATATCCGAAGAACGACGCAAAAAGTGAGTTGTTTTTTAAATTGCTACGATACGAACAACTACTCGTCTTCCTCGGCATGTTTGACCAAGCGGATGTGTGGAAGTATCAACTATAAGGCCTATACCAGTAGAGTATTTTGAGTTGTACAGACACTTCAGGACCATGAACTGAGGTAACCGTCTCATGGTGCTTTAGCATGCACTCGTAGTGTTCAACACCATTTAATTCACCTTGAAGTTTCACTTAGCTACGATTGTGCGAGTAATAACGTAATCAAGGAGAGCGTATTCGGAGTTCATACTTTGGCAGTCACATGAATTTGCGCTATAGATAAAGTCTGAAAACAGGAGTGCGGATAAAGTATTGCCTTTCGAAAGCAGCTGACTAGAAAGTCTGTGAGAATAAGGTTTCTATGATCATTTGTGAGCGGAATTCAATTTATACTAACTTAGCTCCCCGATATTCCTTAGTAGATAAATTGTCGTGAGGCAAGTGCATTATTCGTGCTTCCCACAAGAGGAAAAATTGAAGAGTTGTCACTAAAAACTGTGCCCACATTTTTCTGTCATCTTTTCATAACGCAAATATTTGTAGATAGTAGTGACACTCGAGTTCTACTGTTAGCTCACATAATTGTGTCCAAAGAGTCGGAGGAAAACCACACATACTATTTGGAAAGTTTAGCTGATTTTACTGAGGAGAATAACATCGGAATGGAATCAAGGACAACAAGTTAGTTAGACTTCATTTCATGCCCCCGGTTGTTCTTTCGAATTCAGTCTTTTACAGTTACCATTTTTCAATTTACCCGCGTTATTTATCTCGAAATATATTTCGATAGAGATTAAGTTATTCAGATTTAATCCGTTTTGTGGAAGCAGGTACTTTGGAAAAATTACATTCAAGGTTGCAATCAGGTTAGAACTGATAAAACAGATCCTGAGGGGTGACTCTAATTATGGGAAACTCGTCTTTGTTGATTGTGTTTCGAATGCAGGGCAGCAAATAGATATGATCAAAGAGTTGAGAGGAATTGTGTTATTGGTGAACTGTTTTGGGGTAAAATTGTCCAGGAATAATATATTTCGAGATGAACCGCAGAGCTGAACTGTAACCAAGTTTCATCTCACCATACAGTCTTTCTTCAAATGCTCTCATCCAGATTTAGAATTACAGGGGATTAGGAAGTATTTTTTAGGGTAACATCACAAGCCACCCATCTGAGCTGAGCAACGTACCTTGTTTGATAAGCTAACATCCCACAGCTGTGAGTAAACTTAAGCCCGTTTAGATCCAAAGTATGGTCAGTTTTGGTTAAAAAATGATTCAGTCAGTTGGTCAGACAGACAGGTTGTGTTTATATTTTAAAAAGATTTTCATCAACTCACAAGATCATCTCTCTTATTTACAGCATTTAATTGTGGCTTTGCATAATTCAGTACTTCAGTGTTTGCCCGTGTTTATCAGTGCATTTCGGAATAAAGGTCCAGCAGGTAAAAAACAAACGGTAGTTGCATCCCGACTGTTCAGGACATGTTCACTCATTCATTGTTCGGTAATTCCGTTTTTTCGAAAAAAGAGGCGGTAGTGGACGGAAAAATGGAGTTTCCAAGTAAATCAGACTCCGTGTCCTAGATACACTTAATCACAGACATGGGGCTGTTGTTTTTCAGGTCGAGATTCATCACAGCTTAAGGGCAATATACAACAACAACAAAAGCAGTTATGTTTACTAGTGTTTACGGGCTTATGCTGGAAGAACCCCTGAGTCTACACAGAGCTGGATCTAGTGCACATCGACTTCATAAAATTAGTCACCGTATCTTTTGGTCGATTTTTAGTTATGACTCCATTTCGCTCGTTTACTCTCTCAAGACCAAAATCATCACTTCAGAACAGCAAAACACCCATGGTTTCATTGTGAGTCGTGAAGTATGTTGTGGTTAACACCTGACGTATTTCGCTGTACTGCTACCGGATCCACTGTCCTGACAAATTACACGCACGCCTTACCACATCTTGCACGCGGAATAAGTGAGCGCACATGTTGAAAAGACAGAACAAAGTGATCAGTGGGGTAGAACTCAAGATCAATGGTGAACAACACCAGTGGCTGTTTCTGGTATGCTGATACGATGAGGCATCGCATGGATATTGGAGGATGATTATCAAGTGGGGTCTTGAATAAGAAGTCGGTATCAATGCAGATATTTGCCCATAAGTAGCTTAATTTCACTGACGTCTGTCCGCATCGATATGGAAATTGTACATCTTTAATTCCAGGATACTGTTTCCGCTAATAAATACGCGCATAGATTTGGGGCGATGAACTATCGAACAAATGAAACATTTATCCTCCTGGAATCGCTTTTAAGTTCAGAGTATACGCGTAGTGTTCATACCGGTGGTGATCAGACTGGATAATTTTTAGGTTACTCCATTTTTGTTTTTGCTGTGCCTGTGAATGTAAGCGATCCCTTGTGTGTACTTCCTTCAGTCACTTGATTTTGACTGCATTTCTGGTTGCACTTGCTCATTACCTGCAGTATTAGCACATGTGTATTCTTCATATGACACCGCTTGCTACTTAGTGTCTTTTAGACTTAGGTGTGGACACTTTTGTTCGTCGGGAACAGTTTGAGCTTAATGGTAAATAAGACTGTATTCATACGGCTGTAAGTCGGTTGGCGTCATGGGGTAAGACTGACTGTAAGTATACGCTTAATATTAAAACAAGTTTAAGACTGTATGCAATTCTAAGATTGTTTAATAAAGAAATATTCGCAGGACTCAAGGTGTAAGCTTTGATTCTAACCTCAGTTAATATTTACACCGTCCCCCATGTTATAAGTGAAAACTGAACTTACACTTTTGCTCGCGTGATCTGCGTGTGTTGTACTCATTTACCCATAACACCTTCTGAGTTGATTTTGCACATAAGGCCAACACACTCAGAATGCCGGAATTTTAGGATAACAGTAAACCACATATACACTAGAGTTGAATATAAGTCCGACGGATCTACTTTAGCAGAGAGTGTAAAGTTCTGTGACCATGAAACCTCCAGTATGCGCTGAACACATTTCTTGGTATTTACATTTCCGGATCCATGCGGCGTGTCACTGACACTGGTTATTAGTGGTATTCTGTGTCACCCACTTAATTAAAAGTTGAGATAAGTAAACAAACCTTTTGGTTATCTGTTTCTTCACTCCGTTCAACCATATGTGGGCGACTAAGCTTAGCCCGTTCTGGTAGGCAACTATGATGAAACATTTTGGGCGATTGAGAGAGCTAATTTCCATTGTCGCTCGTTAGAGTCAAGCTCCTTTACCTAGGTCTTCGGACTAACGTAAGGTTTCTGATTAATCAGACATCGATTCCCGTTCCCGTATCCTTAGTTTAGTCCTTCATCGCACTATCACTCCCTGATTGGCCATTTGCGTACAACAAACCAGTTTCATTGGCTACTCGGTGTCACTTTGTTATTGGGCTCTGATCACACGTGTGATCAACTGTCATGGCGGCTGATCACCGACATGGGGTTCGAACTAACTGCACGTGATTGCTGAGTGAACTATTTGTATGTTCGTAACACAGCACAGCACCAACCAAACGTTGTCTCTGTGTACGCAGGCCGAAATCTGTCACAGCCTGTGTAACGTCGATCTGAGAGTACCTAGGCAGCAGTTCATTCCCTGTAATTATTGCATTTTTCGGTATCGTTTCTAAGGCTGGTGTTCAGACACAGAAACACAAAGGTTGACACGTCAAAGCTTGTTCACACGAATCGACTTCGGTCGAGTGGGTGATAGGGAATGGGGTTACTAACGCACTGTTACAACTGGGTCAGCTAACAAGGGTACTGAACCCGGAGATTAATATACAAGGGGCGTACTAACATCAGACGGCTTGACCAAGCGTATCATATTTCAGCTTTTTGGGAATTTTCACATTCTATGGATATCTTTGAGGCTATTTGTGGTTTGTTTACTGATATGTATGTATATTCCGCATTTTCAGGCGGGCAGGAAACTGAATCAACATTGGTGCCCCGAACAGTAGTTCTTGGACAAATGTGTGAAGCTGGAATAACTTCCAAGTCTGACTTTTTAGGGACCAAGACAAGGTATACATACAACTGAGTATATTTGTATACGGGAGTTTACGTTCGAACGAAGCACATAAAAGCACATCGTCAGGTTTAGTTTATCACTAATAAAACCACAGTGTACGACTCCAGTATCTACCAGAGTGAGTTCGAGTGAACCGTGACTGCCCTTGGTCGATCAACGGGACGGCATGAGATGCTCTAGCACAGGTGCTCATATGAGTCACCCGCTCAAAGAGACGTATTCTACTAACGTGTGTGGGTGCAATTCCACAATTATGTTCCCGCAATGTCACCGTGACATAGACAGTCTTGAATAATGTTTGTATGAAGTACTCTTAATTGATCTGATGGACGCAGTTGTGCGTGGACTGGTCCATCATTTGAACTAGTACAGGGTTAACTATTCGACACCTGTTGATCGGTATCATCCCAACCAGTACTCACTAACCACCTCGCATCTGTCGTATGATGAGAATCAGATGGGACAGAATACAAAATCTGATATCTACTCAATTTGTTCTGAAGGATCTATCACACACCGTTTGCCTGTTTGATAGATTTGCTGTGGTACTCTTCATGAATTCAGTGTACATTCTGATCGGTGTATATAATTTCATGGATTTATTTTGCAATGCTTATCCGCCTTCGTTGCTACTCGATGTGAACTTGTTAAGATAGGGCGAATTGATATCGAGGAATGTAGCATGTAATAAAGCACCTTTGCCTCCAGTTATGAAGTTTGTTTCGGAATTCCAGTACCTTACTAATTGCTTGCAGTTAGAGAAATCAGTATATGTGATAGAAGGTGCGAATAGATACACTGCACACATTCTACAAAACATTTCAAGGACATTTCAACTACGGACGCACGATCACTCGTTCTCGCAAGGAAGCCTGTCAGCAAGAGTATGAGCATCAATCAATGGACTAACAAGTTTGTCTGAACTGAACAGCTTGCAAGTGCTGGTAGATTGATCATGAGTGGAAGAAAGTCAAGTCAATTCAAACAAAATCCGGAAGCATGTGCATAAGTTGATTTAGCTAGCTCATTCATTCAGAACGAAGGCCGATAGTGAACTTTGGACTAACGCGTTATGAAAAAGCTAAGCCATCTGGCCGGCCTGAAGACTTGATCAATACTCCGCCCTGACTGCTTGGACGTGCATCGAAAGCATCCCAATAGTTACCAACTTACTGAAACCACGATCTTGAAAACCTGGCTTGATGTAGAACAGAATCAGTCATTGATAGATTTGCATGTCTGTTAGCAGGTAAACAGATCGTGGCGGTGTGCTGAAGGCAGTCAGCTGCCGCATAATGAAAGGTTTAAAGGTCTCCCTAGGTCAGCTCTTGCGATCAAATTTTCTGAAAATAGGAGAATTTTGAAGGAGTTCTGACCTATTTTGTCAGCGTGCAGAACAGTGTGAAAAAATGCTGGATGTTTACAGCTATCGGTAGCATACAAGTATTGCTAATTACACACTTCATCAACCATGTGGAAATTGCACAGTTATGTGCTCAGACCGGTAAACTTCGCATCCTGATCCACCAGATTCCTCTTACCACAACGTACATGGTTATTCTGATCGATTGCGCGCAACCCCTAAAATCATGTGATATTTGATCGCCGTGGATCTCCATAAGAACTACATTGCTAACCTATCAATTTGTGATCACTGTTACTACGTAAAACTTCGTACATATGCACGCAAGAACAAGGAGGAGCGCGCACTAACTGTATCTTTGAGAAGTGAATTCAACACAGCTGTAATCTTACTTAGGACTCTAAGATTACTTTCTACTTTCATGGACATATTACAAATATCGATGCTAAGAAGCTGCCTTGCCAAATGAATTTATTCTGGTGATATGACCCATGATGTTTTCTCTGAAAATTCCAGTGGCCGACTTCCTAAAAAAATGAAGTCTTGGAGATATGGCGTGCTAAGGCAGGAAATTGTAGAGTAAAATCACATGAAGCATTCTGCCTGACTGATATACGGTAACCCAAGTCACGACCATCCATTTGTGATTCATCATTAAATAGATTAGTTAAACGTGACCTCGTTTTACACACTCCCTTCAATCGTAAATGTGTGACTAGCTCAAAACCAAAATCAAGAGAACTGACTGAATTTACAGAAAGTGCGACTGGTTAGTAGTGACTTACAGCCAGCTGTTGCTCAGCTCACAAAACCATCTACCGACGGCTAATTAAATACGTGAGAATGTTCTAACCCCCCTTTTTGGTGATATACACATAGAAAATCGTAAGCACCCAGCTTCGTTGATCGGACGACACATCCTGTCAACTGGCCACAACGTGGACCTGACCTCAGCTTTCACTATCATAATACGCCACCACAGCCTACAGTTCCTAAAACTTGTTGAAACCGTTGTGATAAACCGGTTCAAACCTGTGTTGTGTGTACAAAAACAATTATTTGTGAACCTGAAGTTGCCACGGTCCTAAGTCACAACGAGTGTCATTCAGATCACACGACTGGACGTTTTAGTTATTGTTGGTTTATTTTTTCATACCCCCTAGTAGTGTAGACGTTAAATTGAAAATTTGCCATATTCTTGGTTATTAGGTAGTGACGAGCCAATAAGAACTTGCTAGTATCTACCAGTGTTCGTCTGCTAACTGTTTTGTTCAAATTATTGAAGGGATATAACTGTTTTAAATATGCACTTCTGTTTGCTATTGACTACCAAATGTATGGTCGTTCCACCACGCACATTTTAAGAAATACCATGTTCTTTTATTCCGCCCATTCTAATCAAGTCTTTTTTGTTAGATTGTGCTTGGTCACGTGCCACCAGTCAGTCGCTGATGTGTTTGTCAACAGCCAGCTGCTTCAGATTCCAGTCCACTGTAGTTAGTACGCACTGGGATGGACCAGATCGCTGTGGCCCAGACAGAGCATACATCCCAGTATTCAAAAACACAACCATGTAAGGGTGGTGTGAGGGAATCTTTCGTCAGCCGAACCAAGCGGCATGCTGGATCAACCCGCCATAATGTCTAATCTGTTTCGTTTTTTTTGACTGGACGCTATTCGGAGCGCAATGTAGCCGTTTTCACTTAATCGTGTATATCATCTTATTTTGCTTCGAGTGTATTTTTCATACTACTTATGAGTAGTACCTCGAATTATGGCACATTTTGACCTCTGTCGTTTGTGCATTGGTTTGCTTACCGGTTGAATAACAGAGTACAAGATGTTAATTGACCTTCAATATCTCATTACTGTTTACATCTATTTCCACAACAGAAATAACGACATCGACCATTGTTTACAAACATGCTAGTGGACAGGCACGAAACCATTAACGTATAACAAGGAAAAGTAATTAAGTCCACATCCTTGCTAACCAAATGAAATATTGTTATCATTCGTGGCCGTACAATGGAACGTTGTGAACTTCAAGCCGAAAATTAAGGCGAACCGGAAGTTTTGGATGACTGTCATATGTAACTTCAGCACACTAACAGATGCGTATAGTACAGTGGTTAATTAAAGAGTTGGCTGATTCAAGTTCAAAATCCTATTCGATAACAGTAGTCACAATGGGATAGGCTTATTGGTGAAATATATCACACTGCACCAAAAACTACACTGTAAAAAATAATGATTATGGTTACGGATTTTGAATTTGTGGAAGAAATGGACAAGGGTTGCAGTAGAAGCGGGTAGGAGAGTATGGAGGAAATTTATTAAATCTCAAAATGAAAATTATCGTCAAATTGTGGTCAATGAACGTATCTCATTGCCTTTTCGCAGATGTCCAGTCGATCTCAGGCAGCAAAAATACTTTTAGATTGACTTGCACTTGATCGATTGATTCAAACGTCAGTGATATGCATCTCAGCTCTCAACCTCCGCATTGTGATTAATGACGAACATTATGGATTTGATAATTTGTTCATGTAGAGCGTGAGGTCAGTGGTGATGTAGGCTACATTATGAAACTAGGGCCCCGGTTCAATCCCCAGTCATGACTTGAGTAGACAAGTAAAAGGAACTTAATAAAAGATTAAACTTGAGTCCGTTCTCTTTTTGATTTGGGTTGACCTAACACTTACGGGAATTAATTACGATTGATGTTCATTGTAACAAACTCGTTTTAAAATAAAATTAACGGTGCACGCCTAATGTGGATGTTTCCCGTATGTTGTACATGACAGCAATTGAGATCACAATGGATCTTGGCTAACCATCACAAGTTTGTAGGCAGCTGAGGTAGAATTAGTACATCTAAAGTTCCTACAAGTAGTGAGTGAACTAAGTGCTCAAACTTACAGCCTAACCATGTGGTAGGTTATAACAATACATGATAGGCATTATGAGTGCGTCTTCATTGCCCCAGTTTAGATACTCATCCTATATTCTGCTATATTCTCTGAAGATTTATCTTCCAATTTCCAAAACACTGAGGTAAACACAAACATCAGGTTGATCGACCAGTTTTACTTGTACTTCCAGTCGGGACTGCGTACGCTGATATTGCAGCTGGTGTTGTGCTGGGAGACATGATACACTTCTGAGTTAAACCTGAAGAAATATGCAAACAAACTATTATCTCCTTCCTTCAGATTACGTTACTGTTTGGAATAAGCCTCACCGGACTGGAGAAATAAAGAGAGCCATGCCGTAATCTGTGGCAAAATTACTTTAGCCTATCCTTAATACTTCGATTATTCGTGGTCTCTGTCGACGGCCTTTGCTAATGTGATTCCGATTACAACACTCCTGAGAAAAGTTCCGCGGGGTAGTTGAAACGTAGAGTATTACAATATGCTCGTAACATTATGTTACTCTCAATCGATTTATCAGTAGCATGCCGAACACAACGCTCAAACTGTCTGACTGCACTCGTACTAAACTCGGTGCGAATATCTTACGATATTCCGAACTATTTGGCAAAACATGAAAAAATGTTCGGCACTGTTTGTGCTGTTTGAAAGTTGTCAAATAACAACAAATTGTTATTAGCATAATCAAGATCAGTAAAACTTCCACCAATCGGAGGTCTATGCCGACATCTTGTGAGCGTCGGAGACAGTCAATCATTATTTCGTCTTTGACAAAATTAAACAAAAATGGTGGAAGTGGACAGCCTTGTCATATGCTGCTCATGGTGCTGACACTGTTATGCACTTCGCTATAATTCCTAACCTGAGCTGAAATGTGAGAATGAGGCTCCGACAATATATTCACACTCTTGGTCAGCATACCCCTGTGTTTAAGCGATTCTGTAGGTGTAGACTGGTCTACCGAATCCAGCGCACGTTTATAGTGGAGAAATACGGCAATGATTGGCCGGTGGTATATATGACGCCTCCCCAAATATGACGGAGAGCAAAAATGTGATCTATACATCCTCCTCTAATGTGAAACCCTGCCTGTTCGTCCGTAATGTCTGCCCCTCTAGCTTAAGAGAATCGATGAAATATAATGAATATCGGAATCCTAGTAATTACTGGAATCAAGTCATTCCTATGTGTTTTTTGCAAAAGCCCCTGATATCATTCTTGAATATGGGAACTACTACCGATTGACCGCAGCACAGAGCGATGGTCTCCGTGGACCACACATGTTGAAACAACTGTGTCAAAGCTTCTACCAAAGCCTTTCCACCTTTACTGAAAAGTGAAGGCACTAGATTATCCAGGTTAGCAACTTTATTCGATTTGGGAACCAAAATACGATTACGGATCTAACTCTCAGTGGGTGGTGTTAAATCTGCCGCCCAGGGTGTTACAGTAAAAATGTGTGGTGGTAACATTGAAGAAGCAAGAGGCTAGCGATACTGACTGCCAGGGTGTTCCCCTCAGCGCTCTAACCTTCTGGATTTATTATAGATTAATGTGACATCTGCATAGTTGATAGCTGTAATAACAGACCGTTGCCTGTGACCAGTAGCAGAGATAAGCTTGAAGAGTGCCAATGTTTCCTAAAGCAAAAAGCGGTTTCCATTTACTCAACATTCTCCACTAACCGAGTATCACGATCAACTTTTAGGTTATGTTTCAGTTTCCTACGGATATTC
>JTDE01001974.1:0-16149 GCA_014338405.1 Paragonimus skrjabini miyazakii
GTTACGTCATCACAATTTATGGCACCGATGGTTCCTTTGGGTACCGCGTGCTTCCGGTCCCGGCAACACGGTTGCGGACCCCCGTCCACACTATATTCCTCCAAACTGTCCGGTTCAACATCAAGCCTTCTTAACATCAACAACGGGAAAGACTAATCTGGATAACCTCCCGGTATCTCGGGCTTTGACCACCAGGGTTTCGCTTACCCAATTTCACCTGCCCGTACAGAAGCTGCTTGGGAATACGGTCATCGTCCATCCGACGGACGTGACTTAGACAACGAAGCTGATTCAGCATCAGCACGGCTTCCATGCCGTTCATGTCCGCTCGCCGCAGTACCTCAGCGTTTGGAACCACGTCCGACTACCGAATACACAAGATCACAGACACTGAAAATGGAAACAGCTCAGATAACTCACGTTCCGTTGATACAATGTCCACGTTTCAATGTCGTACAGTCGTACAGCCAGCACCACTGAGCAGTAGACACAGAGCTTAGTGGCAATCTCCAGGCTATGGTTGTTCCAGATACATCGTTCGAGACGTCCGAAAGCAGTGCTAGCCTTTACCACACGAGCTTGTAACTAACGGTCCGCGGACAGATCTGTGGACAAATTGCTACCCAGGTTTGTCAGTACATTGACTTGGCAAAGAATGGCGTTGAGGTTGAGCACCGGACGGATAGATGCCTACAGAATATTCGGGATTTTATCATTTGCTGATAACTCATGTTGCAGAACAAAAAAAAGTAGTAATCCAGGTTGGAGTCCCATGTTATCGGGCTATGATGTCGACGGATTAGTAATAATCCTTAGTAATAATCTAGACGTCCTCTCTATTACTTTATGTAGTTTTCAGGACTGTGGGTGCCGGATGAACATCATTTAAGATTGTAATTATTTTTACCTCTTCGAAATATTCGTTTTCACCCTTATTTTCAATGAACAGACTCTGTTGTTCTGCGACACAGTGAACTACAAAATCATAATTCAGTAGATGTGCATACCATCGACAATTCCGTGAAGGTTTTTGACCCATATTTCCATGACAGAGAAGCGTAATAAGATATACATGGTTAATGCGCAACAAGAACCGGCATTCGAGAAGATACATGTGTTATTTGTTTTTGTTCGTTTGTACAAAACCTAACACATGCGAACGCTTCTTTCTCACCTGCAGAGTGGTTTCTTTCAGTGGTTGACAGTATCCAGGATGAATATGCGACTACCTTTTCCTCTTCGTTTTGCACCTGTGACAGAATTGCACCCAAACCGACAGCAGAATAATCTGTCGATACGAAAGTAGGGTACTGTTCGTCAAAAAATGGATACTCCATAAGTAGAAGCAATCATTGTACGAATCACAGAATAGGCCTTTTTTTCGGGACCTCAAACAAACAACTCGCATTTCTGATTTAGTTTACGCGAAGCGTCAGAAACGGTGGCGAAATTTTTAAAACGCCTTAGTTAATATGGCTAAATATTTGGGAGATGTTTGGCTTGTTCCACAGTTGGAGCAGTCCATAATAGCACATATATTCTCCTCATTAGGTTTAACACAGAAAGGTGAAATCACATGGTTAAGAAACTCGACTTCCCCTACGACAAATTAACATATTCGAAAATTAGGTAGTAAATCTAGATAGTTTAATCATGGTCTTCAGAAGATTTTCCAAAGACGCAAATGTCACCCATATATGCGACGCAGCCTTTTAAATCAGATAACGCAAATGTAGTGAACTTTTACCAAAAGCATTCGAATATACGCAATTTCATTATCCAGTTTAGAAATATCTTTGTTTCAGATAGCCTGACACTTACTTCGTCTGCAGTAGGTAGAGGAAACATCTCCATAATTATGTCATTGTTGAACATGCGTAAGTCATTGAAGACACGAATAGATCCGTCTTTCTTCAGAACTGCGACTGATGGATGCATTCATTCCCTAAAACAAATCGGTTCGATCTGATCCATTCGAATCATTTCTTGGAGGGCACTTGAGACGGTCTCACGCTTGGACAATGGTATCGGCTGTGGTTGTGATAGGCTGAATGAAGTGATGTTGGCTTTCAATGGTATTCAATACAATTCCTTAAGAATTCTTCCAATATTAACAAGAAACTAATTCGGATTGAAAGATCTGTGGAAAACTGTCTGAACAGTAGGTATTGTCATTTTATCCAGGTAAGTAAATCAAGTAAACCATTGCTTTCCGTTCCAACAGAGGTTTTCTATTACTATTCAAAACGTAAACTGTTAAAATGCATTTGGAACGACTGTTCAAGAATAACGTGACATTATATAACCCAAGATACGTACAATTTTATTCGAATAGCTTCCAAACACACAAATGAAAGATAAACAGATAAAAATGTGAAATGACACTGACAAAAATCACTTGAACTAATTGTGATGGGAGATACTGAGTTTGGTTCCATTTTAAACGACAATAGTTGGTCAACTAGTTTAAAGAAAACTGCACGAAGATCAGAAAGAGATAGTTCTGATTTAGCCAAAGAAATGACAGTAGAAAACTGGTACCTCGACATTAAATAAGCAATTTACGTATCTGATTTATTTGACGGAATTACATAAGATCGCGTATCGTTTACGTTTGCAACAGTATGGGAACGACAAACTAGCGAAATGACCAGACTAACCGCGCAAACAGCAAGTGACAATGAATACAGGATAATTTCCACAGTCGACTCGATGTTGTTCGTTGCCACGTTGGTAACAACCTCTGCGACGGAACGTCAGCGGGGATTCAGCGGATGATGCGGTGTAGTGGGAACAAATCATTTATTTCCCCCCTGAATACCAATATTTGATCGAGCAAAATCACACACACGGTCCCATGATAACTTACTGGAAACTTCGGATAATAATAATCGCACTGACGTATAGTATAGATCAGACACGAAATGAAATTATCCAGCTTTTTACCAGATTCCTGTCGTAGTTGAGGAAATTTAAATCGTGCTGTATATGGGTAAACTCGTAATCTCCAATTTTTATTTAATACTGAGAGAGCTTCCTTCATAAACGAATTCAGATTCATTGCATCATACAGTTTCCGACCTTCCTGTTCGAAGTGAGGTAGCATAACTTTTAACTTATGCTCTTCGGAGAACCAGAGAGTGGGTTTAAAACTTACGTAAACACGTAATCTGTAAATCTAGTCCTCCAGGAAATCCAAAACTCAGCCAATAGTTGAAAAGCAGGATCAGTTC
Organism: Paragonimus skrjabini miyazakii; assembly: GCA_014338405.1. Classification (NCBI taxonomy): domain Eukaryota; kingdom Metazoa; phylum Platyhelminthes; class Trematoda; order Plagiorchiida; family Troglotrematidae; genus Paragonimus; species Paragonimus skrjabini miyazakii. The sequence goes on from JTDE01001974.1 coordinate 3,234, forward strand.
AGAACTGGTTGGGAGTTTGTAGCAGATCTGGCATTGTGCAAGTTTGAATATGGTGACGCAAAATGTTTTAAGCTCAAAACTATGTCAATAGGCAGCAGTCGTATTCGTGCCGCAAACGCACAACGTGAAACATGTACACGAATGCCACCAGAAAAATAGAGTAAGGGCAGTAAAGGTAACTGCAGTAATCTCGCCATGTGATTCGTGCAGCGTGACTGATCGATGAGGACTTAGACACATACATACCCATACGTGTACAAGGCCGATTAGTCAGTAGGCCAGCTAATCAATATCCAGGCCGAGACACACAAGTATGGCCCAGATAGGACACATCATGTGCAAGTTCCGGTAGCCTCTCTATACACTTTCGACCCTACTCTCTAGAGTCCCAGACAAGTAGAAGAATCCCCACGAAACCAAATTTTGATATTGGAGTCTCCACTTCTCAAACATTCATCGTACACTGACAAGGACATTACTGTTTCAATCTCAACAGATACCACGTGAAGAGCTCACGACGCGGCTGATATCCACAACACGTATACAAACATCTATGAGTCGGAATCGCCATACCTATTAGCACTTTGAACTTGTCTGACCCAGGAAAGGAAGAAAAACAGCACAGGTGCTGCGCAGTTAATCTAACAACACGTATAAAAAAACCTGACGACTAAAAACCGACGGCCTTTGAACATCATCCGGACGGAAAGGAGGTGTAGCGGACCATCGACAATCAGCAATTTCGGGCCCTTTATCTGAAGAGCAATCGAGCTGTAGTCCTGACGTCATTGAGCTAAGACAGCGTGATTGGGTGTGGAAACAAACGGCATATTTCCTAAAATGTTTGGAAATATGATAAGCAGTTGATTCTACTCTAGTCTGGGACTAACGGCAGCAACCAAGAAGATAAAGGAAAAGAACGCGAAATGGAATCCAGCCCATTCGGTGACACGCGAAGGCACTCCAAGCCAAAAGTGCTTAAAACTCTCGGATGTGCTAAACAACACTCGAAAACGTGCAGGTGAAACGACCTTGAAGAATAGAATAACGGATGGGTCGTCAAGAAAAGGGCAAGTGTTTGCTGCGTACAATCGGTTGCACGTCTGAAGAAAGTGGCACTGAATTTGTATCAGGCCTTTTATAGCAAATATACACAAAAGTATACGCAAAAAACACAAACGGGATCCTTAGAAGAACCACATGAATGTTGGTTACTACAGAGGTTTTGCAACCAAAGATGAGATCTACGCGTCATGATCCGTCGTATACTCCGACGTTTACTAAAAGAATGGGGATACGCCGATCCTACATATGGTAGAACTTCGCAAGTACAACTCAAGTTCTCTCCATTCCATTAGTGGTCTAATCAGAGAATCTATCAAAGCTGATACAATTACCCTGTTATATAGAATTTACGACCGCTATCAGTGTGTCTATTAACATACGTATAATTTTGGATGAAAGCTTTGCACTTCGATTAATCAAATTGCAGGAAGAGGACGCTAACTGATGTAGCTAATTGTACGGGAAGCCTTGCACTGCTGTTGTGACTTTATGAACTAGAGATAGAGCTACATCATAATCTACTTCCCAGCGGGGAATAGCTCCACATCTATGGTAGCAGACAGGTGGGGGGAGGAGTGAGATTTGATATCTAAGTGCTGAAATCGGTTTGCGAATAGACAATATCCTAGTATCGTTGACACGGACTTATCCCTTGATGGTTGCTGGATTTATTACGAAGAAGGCAGAAAGAATCGAGGAAAAACATCGGCTGACTAGAATGAAAAGATAATCTCAGAACATCCTTGACAAAACGGTCAGATTCCCGACTTACCTTTGAAATATGTCGGGGTGGGTCCGGCCGGACCATCGTAATGTGACGCGCGGGAGACCCAATCTCTGGCGAGATTTTGGTTTCAGCGAGAGGAAAAAAGGGCCACCGGAAGAATAAGCCATGAGGAAGAAATAATAAAACACATGGTCAATCGAACCACTGTCCAAAGTGTTCAGATAAGCGTTCCATTCACTACCGTAGATTACACATAAGCTCATCGGTAACATTGTAGGCTGTCTCGCTTACACTGTTTCTTCTTTAACGCCAATGAATTGGATGAAATGCAATAGATTTTGGGAAGCGTCAGTAACGATGGTTGATCCTAGTTCGATAAGGTGCCAACCACTATGAAGTTGGCTTGATATGTTCGATTGACCATTTTTGCGAACCCAATCATATCCGTATCCAGCCAGAATCTTCCAATGAACACAAAGATGTTGAACAAAACGACCTGTGATCCAATGATTTGCACAGTAGATTTCTTACGAATTGTACTGGAATCTGGAGAGGATTCAGTAGTTAAATGGTATTGGGTTATACATCAAAGGCCCGGCTCAATTTTCTTCTCCCGTCCTGCAGGTTAGTTAGTCCGAACTATCAAGTTGGTCAGTCTGACAGTTTCTCTCTTAAGACAATCAAAAGTACTCGCATACTGTTTCCGCTTATGATGAAGAATCAGTAACACTTGTTCATCTAAATAATAATCCTCAATTTGACTACTCTCTCTTAAGTACCCGGGGTTTACTTTGAACAACAACGCAACATGGTCACTACATACTATTGATGTTTTCATCAGAGCGCATAAATTATCTTCGCAATCCACACCACTTGGCCAGTCGATTTAGCAAGGTCTGTGTACTCTGTTACTGTGCATGCATTGCTCACCAGTATTCTCTCTGGTTTGTTGTCCAGGGAGTTTGTACATTTTGCAAGGTGGCAATAGTACCTTTCCTGAAAAATTCTTTGATTTTATTGTTTTACCATTTCATAATATGCGAAAAGTCTTCATCAACCCAACCTCTATATTCGGATTCCTCTAAAGCCACGTATCCTATTAGACCCTGGCAAAACCATTTATTTGCACGAACCTTGTCTTGATCTTCTTATGTTAATCCTTGTTTAGGTCGACTTCTACACAAAACCCATCCTCTTATTATCAAATTAACCGCGGACCTGAATAAATGAATTGATACTGAATAAGACTGCTCGTTAACTGTTCCATAGGTTTCATGATTATTACTACTTTTGTGACTTAGGTACAGTTATTCCCAAAAGGTCAAAAATTCACATCTCAGGATTAGTGTCTTGCTGACTTGACTTGATCTCACTACGGTTATTGAACTAGTAAAATAAAACACAGTTTTCACATCAAGGATAGTCATGTATCTAAACATGCCTCTACAAATGCTGAGGGTTAGATCCCGGGCCTAGATCAGCGAACGGTTTCACGTTCTAGTGAGAATTGGTGTTCTAAGTCAGGGAAATTCGGCAGAATCGACTAGTGCAGAAATATAATCAACACATCTTGATCGATATACACCAAAGTACGTTGCCACTGTGGTTTTATTATTTGTCACCACTTAACAAGACTGAGCACAACACATCCCCATTTTGTTAAACGATGATTACACGATAACATCACAACTAGACTGGACCTTGATGCCGTGTGACGGCTTCCGCATCTCCATGACTTATTGGGCTAAACTGGAAGGTGTGACTATAACACCGGCAGAATCATTCATACCAGGTAGGCTAATAGGTAGAGGTCTGACAAACTACAGTCTCCTGGTCCTCCAGGTTGGAGTTCGAAAGAAGGTTGGCATCTTTTTCCGAAAAATGTACCAGTTCTGGTTGTCACCCACCCACTGCTTGGCGGTACACGATTTTATGCCAAAGGCTTTCGTTAAGAACCCTAATCGTTCTCCTGTCTAAGTCAGGGCCTCGTGGCAGTATCTCAGCCCACATACAACCATGATTACTCACAACTCTAAAAATTCTATACCGCATCGACCGTCTCACAGTATAAAGTGAGTCGCCCTATCTGCTGCATACAACAGGGGGGGATAAGCGAAGACATGCTACTGCTTACTCCTCCCCTCGTGTCCTATCAAACTTAGTTAACAGGCTTCTCCCGACCCCCACTTCTAGTTAGTACTTCACAGGTCGCACAGCAGATGTAAACAATCATAGTAACGCTGTGGCAACGGGCCCAACTCTTACCATTCAGGTTCAGACATATCTCATCTCTTGCTTAGACCTAGGATGTGAAATAATAAAGGTGCTTACAACATTCACACTTTAAAAGAGATAGATAAACAGGTCGCTCTCGCATGAACGGCCGATTCGTTAGATGTTGATGTCTGCTGCATTCTGGAGACTAGAATCCAGGGCAGTAATCAGCTAACAGTACACGCACTATCTGTTCCATACCAGTTGTACATTTCAGGTGATTCCACGGCAGTGGCTACCGATCAACCTGAAGTAGGTATAGTCCTCAGCACGACGGCCGCAGTCGCACCAGTAGATTGGATTCCTGTTAACAGTAGACCCTGTGCCGTCTATTTGGCGGGTTCAATTAAAGCTAGATCTAAACTCAAAACTTTCAGAAGTATTTTCATTGTCTGTTTATGCTCCAACTTTCTATAGTGACACAAGTGTCGGTAAAGTCTTCTACTCAGATCTGACCGCTCTTCTTCGGTCGACACATGGTTATGATACAGTCGTTCTGGCCGGAGATATGGACGCTCAGGTCAGCCGCCTTGGTGAGACCGAGTCTCGGTTAGGTGGCAGGTTTGGGATAGCGTCACGTCGCTCGGATAATGGCAGGCGACTCTTAGAGCTGTGTGCTGAGCATAGGCTGTTTCTAGCCAGCACTAGTTTTAGGCATCCTGCGCGTCGCCGTTATAATTGGTGCTTCCTCTCCTTCCCGAATCAGGCCTGGTCTCAGATAGACCACATAACTGTTAGCTATAGGTGACGGGGTTTCATTCAGGACTGTTATTCTTATTGGAGCACACACTTGGATTCAGATCACGCGTTGGCACTCTGCCGTTTTGCCTTTACTTTGCTGGGCAACGACCCCACCGACGGCAACGATAGACTGTTGAGAAACTGGCTATACCGTCGGTAAAGCATAAGTACCAAACCAGCTTAGAAAGCTGCCTTAGTAGTTCTCATCCCAAAGATCCTAACAGCTGCTGGACCGAGATCTCACAGACAATTTATGAAGCAGGTACTATAGCATGCAGCACGGGGGTACATGGGTTGAACAGACATCGGATCTTGAAGAAATCCCCGAAGTTCTTACAAACTAGACCAACATTCCTCCTGGCAGTTCATATAACAAGTTGAGGAAAGACATCCGTAGGAAGTTGAAGCGTAGGTTGATCGCCACTTGTGAGGCTTGCCTAATGGAGAAAGTTGAGAGGGAAACTGTTTTTGCTTCAGGGAATATGGACAGACTCTTCAAGCTTATCCGATGTTACTGGTTCAAATCGACCGTCTATCAGTGAGGCAGATGGTACACTTAATCACAATAAGTCCGGAAGGTTGAAGCGCTGAGCAGAACACTTCGGGGATCACTAACTAGGATCATGCTTCTGCCGTGTTACCCTCATAAACACGTAGTGTGGCATCCTGATCGGTAGATTTGGAACCACCCACTGAGACTTAGGTCTGCAGTTGCACTCCGGTTCTCAAACGTAATAAAGCTGCTGGTCCAGATGATCTCGTGCTGGCACTTTTCAAAGAAGATGGAGAGGCGTTATTAGAGGCTTTGATTCAGTTATTTCAACTTGTGCGGACGATGGAGACCATCCCTTCGTACAGAGGTCACTCGATAATAGTTCCCTCATTCAAGAAGGGAGTTCGGGGCTGTTGTAAAAACCATAGGGGGACTGGTTTGACCCCAGTCATTAATAGGGTTCTGGCATAAAATATACTTCATCGACTCACTGCAACTTGGGAGGCAAACATTAGGAAATAACAGACAGGGTTTCGTTTTGGACTCGGATACATCGACCAATTTTTACTCTCCGTCAAATTCTGGAGCAACGTCAAATGTAGTAACGGCCAACTGCTGTACTTCTCTACCAAAAAGGTGCGTCCGATTCGGTGTATCGGTATACACCTTCAGAGTCGCAAAAACGCAGGGCAGTGCCAACCATGTGTGTGAACATACTGTGAACGCTTTCTTCCCATACTTCAGATAAGGTTAGGGTTTACAATAAACTGTGGCAATTTCAGCACTAAGAGCGGCATACGTCAAGGCTGTCCATTTTCACCATTTTTGTTTAATTTTGTCACAGACAAATTACAGAACTGTCTGCGGCACTCACAAGATGCCGGTGTGGACCTCCTATCTGGTGGAAAAATGATTGATTTTGATTTTACTGACATTTTGCTGTTTAACAACTTTGAAACTGCATAGACAATGCGAGACGTTATTTCGCATTCTGCTAAATACTCTGGAATGTGCTTTGTAGACCGGGTTCGTCTTCCGAGATGCGGACTCGGAGAGTTGTTAGCTGAAAACATTAGGTGAGATAGCGACTAATCGGGCCCAATGGAGTGAAAGTTGCCGTTATTTAGCCGAGTTGTCTGTAAAGTGAGCATGCTGTGAACAGACATGTTCCGAAGGAGCTGTTCAGTTGCGACAGAACTGGATTCCCGTCAAGTCGATAAACCTCATGAACGAGCGTCGCTCGATCCCACCTGGTTCTGAATATGATGACGACCGTCGAGAACTTAAACGCAAGCTGACTAAAAGCTTGCGCAAAGACCGTGAACAATACTTGGTCGAACAATCGAAAGAGATGGAAAGAGCCTTTTTATCTGGGAATACCAGAAGGCTTTTTTCCCCTGATCTGTGGTTGTAATGGCCGTCGAGTCAGTGTAAGTGAGACCATATGTGAAAAAGATGGTTCACGTATTACCAGTCAATCGCGCCGACTTGACAGGTGGGCTGAACATTTTGAAGGGCACTTCAGTTGACCTCAACCAGATCATGTGGACGACGGGAACCGAATGGTCAGTTGTTGCATTTCAGACGGTCCTCCGTCGGAAGCAGAAATGGCTCTGGAGCTCAAGTTATTGAGGCGTAATAAGGCTTCTGGTCCAAACCTCCTCCCTCCTTCTCTTTTCAAGGATGGCGGAGAAAGGTTGATATCAGAACTGACGAAAGTTCTCCAGACGATCTGAGAGACTGAAGAGGTGCCTCGTGATTGGTGCCTATCAACAGTCACTCCCGTTTTCAAAAAAGGGGCCCGAAGTCAATGTGACAACCACAGGGGCATCAGTTTGGTGTCTATTGCGTCCAAGTTACTCACTGGCCTCATTTTACGTCGGCTCACTAAGCCCAGAGGAAGTCAGATATACGAAGAACAGGCAGAATTCTGATCCGGTCGAGGGTGCGTTGATCGTATTTTCACCTTGCGACGGATCTTGGAAGATCGGCACCGTCACAGACAGCCGTGGTCTTTTTGGACCTGAAGGCTGCATTCGATTCAGTTGCTCGTAACGTTATCTGGAGCTGCCTTCTCCGCAAGGGAGTACCAGAGAAATACGTGAACCTACTGAGATCACTGTATGCCCACCCTGCAAGTCGAGTGAGAGTTTGTGGACAACTGTCTCGGGCGTTCATCACTTCTAGTGGTGTTCGTCAGGGGTGTCCGATTTTCCACTTCCTGTTCAATTTTGTCATGGACGACATTCTGGTGTGGTCCAGTGAACTTGGTGTTGAGTTTCTTCCTGGCGCTAGATTGACCGATCTTGAGTACGCGGACGACATTGTCTTACTTAGCCCTTCTGCCGAAAACATGCAGACTATGCTGGACAGGTTGAGCGACCGAGCTGGTTTGTATGGAATGCGCTTTGCACCTTCAAAGTGTTGCTTCAAGACTGGGGCACTTCAACTCCTACTTTCTTCATTGCAGGTAACCCGCTTGAGATTGTGGACAGTATCACGTACCTGGGTAGCAATATCTCGTCAGCCTGTAATATTGCTGATGAGATATCAGCAAAGATAGCAAAGACACGAGTTGCCTTTGCCAAACTGCGTCACCTGTGGCGTCGAAAAGACGTTCGTTGTCGCTGAAAGAAAGAGTATATGATGCCTGTGTGCGTTCCATTTTACTTTATGGTTCAGAACCCTGGCGTGTTCACAAAGAAGATATCAACAGGCTTGCTGTGTTTGACCATCGTTATCTCCGCCAATTGGCCAATATTAAGTGGACTGATCGCGTGAGCTATGTGGCAGTTCGCCGGCGCGTATTCCGGAACGCTCGGGATGCGCGATCAATCGGCCAATCAATCACGGTACACAGCTTGCGATGGTTGGGTCACGTACTCTGAGTCATCTAATCGTTTACCGTACCGGGCGTTATATGCTGAGGCCACCAACAGTTGGGTAAAACCGCGTGGTGGTCAAGCAACAACGTGGTCACAAAATATGAAGATCTTGACTGTTCCATTGAGCTTAATCTTCTTTTAATAATGTTCAACCTTCTTAGTAACGTTCTCTTCTAGGATATTCCACGTCACTGTTGAGGTAAGTGGCGGCCCAAGCCACAGTACCTTTGGTCAGGCTCATGGCTGTTATGATGATGATAATGACTCGGGGCAGTGGAAGATGTCTTGTTATCTTACTCTCACTTACAGCTTGGTTGTTTATTTGCAACGTGTAGGCATCGTGACGTTGACCACAGACGTAGCTACTTTCAGTTATTAGGTACACTCCCCTTCCCTTCTTTTTCTTCTCTACCTGTACAAGGTTTCCCTTTTCCTTCACGGTTGTGTCCCAGTTAAGCATCAGTAAGACCCACTAAAGTATTGCTGTCTATGATGGTGATAAAGTAAACTTGGAAGAAACTGTCAAGGTCGCGCGTTACTAGAAATCTCGAACTAGCCGTCATGTTGAACCACATATTGGCTTGAATAAATACATCCATATTCCGGAGTTGGCCAACCAAGTTAAATTAAAAGGTGATCGTAAACCGTTTCTTGATTGTTCTTTTTTTGGTTTGCATGCTTATAAAGATGCAGGTCATTTTTGGCCAGTAAGCTGCAGGTCGAATCATTCAACAAGTGAAATGTCCTAATGTACACAGTGACTAATAGGAAAGGGAAACTTTTGAAGTGCGCCAATCCCCGGCCTCACAATATTCACAAAATGCTCCCGACGGTTAAAACTGGTCATTCAAGCGCAACCTACTTTAATGGACAAACTGTTATAATGCACGATCCATCTAGGATGACACCATCAAAGAAACGTCAAAGTTGCAAGTTTTATAAATACACCGACGAACGTTTTATTGATCGTGACTGGTCTGTAGTAAATGTACCTAAACCGATTGGCAGCGACGGCCGACATTAACATGCACCTAAATTAATTCTAAGTGATGCTTGACACACAGCAGTCGCATGTTTTTATTATATTTCCTCGTTTGCGAACCGCATTCAGCACACTGAAAACCAAGACATCGCGCTCGATACCTAATGAACTAGTCATACGAACAACTGTAGTGTTGTGAGCCAAAAACGCAGGTGACGCAAATATTGCTTATTCCGAAAAGCGAAACAGAAAGTATACACATAAACACCACCGCGAACACCCTCATTTGTACATTACAATAATCTCAAGATGCCAGAGTTGTTAATGCCACATTCATACGCGAAAAAGCCGTTACAAATGCCTCTCAATGAATATAAACCTGGAGTGACAAGCTACCGTCGAGTTTTGAGAAGTGTTCAAGCTTTCGCGAACAACAGAACCACGCACTCCAGGTACTAATCCCGCGAAACACAAAAAAATGGCTGACGATCATAGTGGAGTAGATCCCATTACTGAACATAGTACTTTCTAAACGTCCTTTCTAAGAAAAAGGTGTGATGCCCGAACTGAATTAATGCTAACGTTAGGTGCAAACTGTTCAACAGAATAAAAACCGAGTCACTCAACTGACTACAAATTCTACATTCCCACAACGTTTCAGTTAGCCACTTTCGAAAAGCAGTATACTTGAGAACCACCCCCTGTTAGAACTCACTGGTAGTGTATATCCAAGTCACGACATAGAGTCTGATGACGCCTCACTTTCACTTACAGCTCGGTTGTTTGCTTGCAAGGTGTAGGCGCCTTGATGTTGTATGTTTGAATGTGGACGTAGCTCTTTTTTAGTGGTTAGGTCCTCTCCCCTCCCTCTTTTTTCTTCTCTCTTCCTAAACAGGGTTTGTTTCTTCTTCTTCTTCATGGTTGTGTGGCAGTTAAGCATCAGTGTGAATCACTGATGTATTGCTGTCTATGATGATGATGATGACATAGAGTCGAACTCCGACCACACTTCTTGAGACAACCAAGATAAACCCTAACAACTGAATTGTCATATGCAAACACCCAGTCACATCCGATTGTGAGTAATGCTCAGATTGCCTGATCGCCTTAAAAGGACATACGGTAACTGCCCTGTCAATTCTAACATGACCTAACGACTAGGACTGCTTCTCAAGTTGAAATCACTGAAATAATCAAATGTTTTGAGTAGTACTTTGATTACTTGATGGTAGGGGATTTTAGTTAGTATAAGTCAAACATCACTCACAACCTATCGCGTTCCCGCTGACTGCTTAGCTAGTTCCCTTCGAAAAAGCCTTATAAACGAGTTTTGTTCCTGTTAGAATCCGGCAGTGGTGCAATCACGTCAAGGTGACTTTTAAATCGTATCAACCAAAATCGCTTTTACTTATCAGGAGTTGAGTAAGTGTGCAAATGTGTTCAGGAAATTTACCCTAATAGATTCTCTAGTAAAGCGACTAGGCAGTCACTTTTTCGTTCGCACAGGGGGAAAAAAGGTTGTGAACGAACTGGCCAACTGCAAGAAAATGAAGTGGCAATGCCTGCCAACCTTTGATAAAGATACCTATTCTGGTAGATAGTGTACTACTAGGCTGTAGTTAGGGGCTGAATACTGTCAGGCTGCTCAAACGCAGGTGGCACATGCTGGAGCTCGAGTCGACAACTGCGTGATTGGTGTCGCTCCTGCTGAACCGAAAATGTCACTCCATTGGTCTCCTTGGTAATAATAATCACTGCAAAGCTAACGGTCACGGATCAAATGTACGAGTTACATGTACATAAGTTGAAAAACTTGTGGAACAACTTCTAGAGGTTGGGGAACGATAAACTTGACGAAAAAAACGCGATATGAAAGCTTCAAGTACCTGAACCTAAATTGGATGCATTGATATGGTCACACAGAGCTTCGAACACATACGTAGTATGAGATTGAAATGGACTAAATAACCTCCTAATTCTTCATTGTTCGTAGTGTAACATCCACATAATTCAGGTCGAATGAGAAGCTGGAAAACTTGGAAACCATTAGAGAAGATATAATATCATCATCATAGACAGCAATACATCGTGAGGTTGATCACTGTTGCACCCTGTGCTGACTAGATTCAATGATACAAAAGAATCGCCAATAGGTTAGTCACTTTGTGAATGAATGAACAAAAAACGACATATATGCATTAATCTTGCCATCTGAAAAATCTTTGCTCACCACCTAGCTGTTTCACTCTGCGATTTCAATTAGGCAGGGTGATTTCGAACTAAGAAAGTATGGGGAGCAAAAACACTGACGGTCGACCTGGCTCAAAGCACATTGGAGCCAAATATCACCATCTCCAATAGTCATAAACAATCTTATATATAGTCCAGCGTGCACCTCCATTTTGAAAAAGCACAGACGACTTCAAGCCAAAAATAACTAGGTCACAGATCCAAATTAGATAACTCCCTCCCATCCGAATTTTCACAGCCCACAGATGTCACAACAAGAAAAGTAATACGGCAACCACAAACCTATTTATTCAACGACTGATACAAGTGGAAACTCTCAACCGATGTACAAAATTGTGCGATCTATGAGTTAAAAACCAACCTAGATAACCTCACTGAGCAAGTGATGATTTGGCACACATTATTGACAGGAGAAAGCATTACCCACGTCCATGATAACCATAGAAGCTGTAGTTATGTACCTAGTAGCATACGGTGAGAAACGACTCAGCACGGTTGATTAGAAAATGCTCTACGGACAGTTTGTTATTTCTAGATTAGGTGGTAAGGTTATTGAACACACAATTGTGCGTCCGATCCCGAATGCTTCGGATACTCTCACCGCTTAAGGAATCACAACCTAACGATGCTATCAAGCCCACATGCAAGTAACAGCAAAACCTGACGGCTTAAAAGCTTAGATTTCAAACGATATAATATGCTTTTTGAAAAACTGATTCGGGTTGAAGGACATTTGTGGCCATTTGATCAGTTACACCGAACAGCCCATACGAGTTCACACGCTTTTATCACAAACAGGGTGCGCACACATGGCCAGCTTCTTCAACCTTATGTACACAGGGTATATCAAGCTACAAAGAACAGTGCGGTGCTGGGTCTTAACAACATGGCATCTATCTATCGTTCGCTTAGCTTCTCCGATCTTAAAAAATTGTTGTAAAGCTTTCCCGTTTGAGAAGCGATGTTCTTTGATTTCTACAAGATGTATGTATTAAGAAAATAACTTAACAAATGAAGGCTGGCAGATGATGTGTGTCGACTGATAGTGGCACTAATTCACTTAAACCATGTTGTATTCATAGTCGACCTTGCTTGCAATCAGTATCGGTCCGTAATTGAATGTTCACGATTAACCAAGCGACACCAAACAAACCAGGTAGACGATTCGAAATAAACGTCTCAAGAAAAACTCAAACGGAATGGTATAAGACATGAACATTCTCACATTTCTGGCATAAATATTCCATATCAAGCGGAAGATAGAAAAAACAAAAGTAATTTACAATGGACAAAAATGCAGTACTGCAGTGGATACGTGCCCACTGGTTGCTGTACAAAATGAGATGAAAAAACCGGGAGAAAAAACCACAACGGAAATAGGTGAGGCAGATCAAATCGAGAATAGGGCGGCGCGTCTTTCAACTGAGAGTGCACTGAAGACGAGTTAAGTGGCGAGTATATTCGAACTCCCAGATGTTGCCGGAAAAGCCTGATGAATG